>JAHZMZ010001963.1:0-11541 GCA_027743805.1 Lepidocyrtoides sp. E14
AAACGTCACAAACCTTAAAATGAAATAAATTCAAATTATCTTGAAAAAACCGTCCGCAACCTGATAGCGTGAACATTTATTTTTAACTTTATATCGAGCATTATTAGAGAAGGTTTTGACGAAAGTAGTGGAGTTTTTCCACCCGTTCTTTATTTTTTACTTTTAAACATTAAAGCTCTTCTGAATCATTATTGCTTCTAACAAAAAAAATTAACTTTTGAAATTTTAATACCTTTTGCTAAAAAATGTTCAGGCAATTTACTGGATATCTTATAAGTGCATCTAGACAGTGTGAAAGTTAAAAACTGTCACTGCTTCGCTCTTTTTCTTTTTATGCCCTTTATCATGAACCAATGCATCAGAAGCTCTAGTAGAAAGGGACATGATCAGGACATCATTTAGAATGGTAAATAAATGTTTACATTTTTTTCGTAAAGCAGATTTTAACAGTATTCATGCATTTGTGAGAAACACACATACAGATCACGTAGAGATATCATTGAATCAAATAGGATGAGAGGTTTGATTGAATTTAATACGATTGTTGTGGTAAGCAATAAAAGTAATAATAACTGCTTCCATAATTCATGAATTATTCATTTCGGATGTTCTCAATATGCCGAAAACATACGTATTAACGTGGTGTTATTGTGTTTTCCCTTCTTCCTTACAAACTTACTCTCTGTCAGTCAGTCTCAGCACCCTATCCAAAAATCGGTATGATGTACTGTATACATGAATACGAATTCATATGAATAAGATTTTTTTCATATATAATTGGTGTAAATGGTATAATTTTTTTGATAATAATGGTATAACCATTTCCTCTCAAATTCATCTTATTTTTGGTAAAAAATTATGTGTGTAGCAGAGTGGTTTAATTAGTCGATACAAAAAATGACAAAGTAAAGAACTTTTTCAAAATTCAAGCATGCATGAAAATAAATGCCCTAATTCAAAGTTGATAAAACTACTTACAAAGGTGAATAATATAATGCTTTATTGAAACTAACAAGTTGGTATATATTTGTTTAAACAATAGGAATACCTTCCTGCTTTGTGTGCACATACTCCTTTTTATACATATTTGTGAACATGCTTGAGTGACATCTCGTAGAATGTTAACAGTGTTGCGCTTACATAATAAAAATTATAAACGAGAAGAGGTTGCACCAGAGATTTTGAACAAACAATTTACCGTTTGCATACACTTTTTTTCGTATAAAAAGCATTGTCAAATTTCAAAAATTTTACAAAATTGAAGTCATGTTGCATGGGCCATATACAATCTTTCAATAACGATTGACGAAAGTCGAATATTGGCAGAAAATGACAAAATCGTAGTGTTTAAGATCTCGGGGTGAATCTCAAAACAAGGCTGTAATAAGCCGATGCGCCGTGTTCATGATGCCAGTGGAGAAAAGGATGTAAGAGTAATTGGTTTAGAGTATTTACTTTGAAAAATGGCATGGATGACCTGTGAGCAAGTGCACATAATATTGATTCTTGTTAGTTAGTTATCCTTTCTATGCAAAAAAATGATTTTGTCCGCTACTAGTACTACAATCTAGTAATACACCTGTGAATTTGTAAATCTAACTGAAGTCGTGCTGCCCAAACTTCCTGAAAAAGTCGTACTTTTGCTTTACAATTCGTTAGTCGTATCTTGATAGGAAGATTCTTTGAGTTGTGAAAGGAAAACACAATGAACAAAGACATTGTGTCGTGTCGGCTTCAGAGTTTTTATAGCAGACTTGAAAGAAGTAAGTTGGAACTTTATAGATTGCATAATATGCATTAGATGTACATTCTGAGGGATTCAATAGAAAACATTCACCAATGCATAAATGGATATTAGATGCATGAACAAAGTTTGAGTGGGAACTACAGGAAGGGTGATGAATGATAGATGCATTAGTAAAATTAAACTTTCTTTTCTAGGTTTGTATGCAATCTACACAGGAATCATGACATGATATTTTCACTGCTGCTGATATACTTGGAGAATATGACTGTATTCGTAGCTGCATTTTTATTTCAACTGCAAATTAGAAGCATCAAATATTTATCATTCATGGTTTATGCAGTGCACTAAATGAATTCACTCCGAAATTCAAGTATTAGCGAAATGAACAAACAAATAGGAACACAAACAGTGCAATGAGACGTGTATGTACCTATAATTGTATGCATTTAATGTTAATTCATGAAAAGAGGTGAGAAACGTAGTTTTCTAACTTGGATTACTACCAATCGTAACTTATAATTCATTACAAATTATTTTTAAAAATGTTGTCCTTTATTTTTTTTAATGCAACGATTACATTCACTTGAAAATGCAACATGGGCTTTAGCACTAGCTATAATATTCACAAGTCCAGTTAAAAAGTTTCTTATTTTTTTGGCGTTTGCACTAATGCTACAATGTTACAGTCTTTCTTCATACTTATGTATACTTTTACTTTTATGTGTATACTTAGTAGAGCATAGTATTCGTAGTATTTTCTCTTAATCAAGTCTTTACCGGTGAAAGGAAATTTTAGAACACGCTTTACATCTTCATGTCTCCCAATACTTTACGCAATGACTCTGTAGACGTAAAAAAGAGAATAAAATACGTTAATATTGTCACCAATTACTTGCAACTACTAAATACTGAATACTAATAACACTCGAGGATAAGCATACCTGTTGCTTGATGATGATTTTCTTCATTTAAAATTGTAATCAATTTCTCTACAATTGCCTTATCACCAGCTTTTTCCAACCACAGCTCCAGTGTCTTTAAAAGCAAGCATCGATAGGCATCATTCTCACTGGCTGAAGAACAAGACGGAAAGGACGGAAGATGATCATTTGATGGTGACTTTGGAATATTTTGAAATAACTTATGGGCAAGTTTTGGCCAATGCATGTACTCAATGTTTTCTCGCAGTACAGAACTAATGGCGTTAATATTGGAGTCGGTTACTGTAAAGGCACACAAAAAAAATCCCCCCATTTAATATGATTTATAAAAAAGGAAGTGACTGAACTATGTAGAAATAAACTCCTGAAAAAAAAACCTTCTTACCAGCTAATAATTCTTGACCATGTGAACTCCCTCTGTCCATGCTACTACATAGCTCGGTATCACCAATTTTATCGCCATTTCGTTCCAATAAAGTTTCATCGCCGCAGGTCATAAAGCTTTCAACTATTGATAAAACAGGATCATATTCCTCCTCCTGTGAAGTTTCCATTTCCTCCTTGCAAGGTGATGGCACTTCCGGTATTGCTGGTTCTACAGTACAGATTAGAGACAAGGACACGAAATACATGCAAACGATATAATTTCTTGGTTTTCCAGGATAATAAGCAAATTTGCACATTGCCCCAGCTAATACCATAAAACATATCATGTGCACGACGTTCATTATTCCATATAACTGAGTTAGTAGACGATTTTTTCGCAATTGTATACCTGCACAGATATATATGTAATTACAATTGATAGTTTACAATTTACCTTTCATTTGCAGTGGAAGAGTGGTTGGCCAAACTGGTTGCAAAGGCCATACCGGAGGAGTGCCTGGCGCACTTCGGGTTGCGGTTGCTGGGAAAAAAGGTGTACTGGATGGTGGTATTGTAGGTGACAATAATAACGGAAAACTGGATTCATTATTAGAGGAAGGCGAGCAACCACCTGCCGGTGTTAAGTACTGTGGGGAAGTTGGCTCCGGATCCACTACTGAATCAAAAGAGCTTGCGGATGGAAGTGGGATAATTCTTGGTCTCGGTGCACTTTTAGGGCTCTTTCGTAAAGTCACTTCTTGCATAAAAGGTGGCGTAGCTTGAACGGGCGATGGAGGAGGTGAGGGAATTGGAGATGGTGGTGGAGAAGGTAATACCTCAGTAACAATGCTACTACTTTTGATCAAGTCTCTAGGAGGTTTTGGAGGGGGTGTCGGAGGGGGAACTTTCAGTCGTAACTTTGGACGCTTTGAAAACTCTGACATGGAAGATTTGCTTCTGCCTAGTTTGGCGAGTGGAATTCTTGTTGATCCACTGAAAGGAGCTTGGGGTTTATTTGCGTTGTGGTCATTTGGAACTTCAACTGGTTTTACAGGAGACGATTTTTCATTGTCATCAATGTCGTCATTTGAGTTTGAAAAGGAACGTCTTCTAGTATAACCAGTCATGTGTACTGACTCCCGATTTTCTTCATAAGTAGGTTTCGGATTGGCAAATAAGTTACCTGCAGTCAAATTTAAAAGGGACATCCTTTTTGCCTTACCTACGGAAGGTGACTTGGATGATGATTTCCCCAGACCAAGGGGAAGAAAACTGAGATTAAGTAATGAACCAAATGTAGGTTTAAGAGATGATTTAGTGTCTGGAGACATGCCTTGACTGTCAGTGCTTTCACGATGAGTACTCTCCCTGCGGTTGATAAGTGATCCTTTATTTCCTCGCGAAAGAGGATAAGGATTCTCAGGGGGAAATATGCATGTTGTTGTTGATCTATGATGTCTTGGTATTAGACTAGACCTATTTCCTTTGTTCCTCCTTTCCACTTGATAACGTTGGTCAGAAAATTCATTTTCTCCTGATTCTCGTGCACTTGTAGTTTGACTTTCATCAGTGGCACTTTGACAATTCTGATCTGCGTCCATTTCTACACACTTCTCAGATTGAATAGAAGCCTTTGGACCAAATCCTACATGATGAACATGGACAAAGTTTGATGGATCCCCTATATCTTCCTTTCTTATTCGTCTGTTATTTTTCCGCATTTTACAACTTTGGCTGTTTTATGAAAGATGAAAGTTATTAGGTAAGTAAGCTGATGTAAGAATGGGAAGATACAGCAGTCACTGACTAATTAATGGATCTTTTTTTTTCTTTTTAAAATTGAAGAACGATTTGACAAAAAAGTGTTGAGGTATAGACAGCGGCTACCGTTTATGTATAGAAAAATGATCAATCAAAAGAAAGATTAATCCCATCTACTTCCTCTGACTGAAAATAGATTGACAGTAAAAAGGAAATTGCTTGAGTAGTAGCTGGATCATCACGACCAGGCCTTAGTCTCATTGATAACGAGGAAAAAAATGGTTACAAGTTCCAAACCACAGGCCAATCCTATTAAATACACGTAGTGAATAGCAAAGCAATACTTTTGCCATTGAACATGGAGTCCATGTCATGGACATTAACAGAAAAACGAAAGTATGTATGCATATGTTAAAATTTTTGAACGCTCTTGTGAGGAAATAATTTTTGTATTGAGTGACAGTTAATGTATCATATTTATACAAATTTGTATTATGACGCTGGTCGGTAGAGCTTTTTTTCTGAACTAGAAATTGTGCTAACATATACAAGAAAACAAATGTATTTTTATTATCAATACTCACTTAATATCCATATCCATTTCAACTGCGAAATCCGTTATCCATATCCAGCAAGCAGTAATTTAGGTTCCATTATAACAGCATTGACTATGCTTATATTGGTGTGTGTAGAGATAAAATAAAACTGTGCTGTTTGGCTCTTCATCATTAGAGGGGAATGTACTGCGAAGAAATAATCTTATCTGGCCAAACAAGTAGTAATAATATTTCCCCATTGTGTGAGCAACGAGTGCAATCAAGCATAGAATATTTCTTTTCTGATTAATTGTAAGTAAAGTAAATGAAGGTTTGCTTTGCTTGGCTGTTGTTGGTAATCATTTGTATAATGCGCATGCATCTTATAGAAGACTTACTGCAATCTGTTCGTAGTATTTATTTATGTTGCAAACAAAATATAACAGCCTCAACTTTAAAGACAAAACTGCCTTTTATGGACATTAGCGATTGAAGGAGTTGGGATAAAAGTACGTAGACTGTCGAGTTTTATTCACGTATTAAGTACATGACTCATTCACACAGAGGCTGCTAAAAGTGCCAGACTCGTAGCAAGTAGTTATGGCTGGTAAGGACTTTATAATATTTGCGTCACGTCATGGTATGGTATTTCTTTATTTTTAATTGCAATGAAATGATGTCCACGAAAATGATATCGAGCATATTTCGTCATAGGTCTACTGTACTGTTGTAGTCAAAAGTTATACTATTTGTGGTAAAGAAACACTTGCAAAATCTAAAGATGCTTATAATGATATATACAGAATACAGTACAGGGACAAATCTGATGTGCAAACGTATTTATTTACGTAAGAACGATATATGTACGTTTATTATGCATCATAAAATCCCTTTGTATGCGTGGACTCAAATCTGGGGAAAATGCTTGTATTTACGCATCTGCTAGCAAATCATTAATAGAGAGCATTGATATTATATGCTAGAGATAAAATGGTTTTTACATGCCCATGTAAACATCATTGTTTTTCTCGTTTTTCTTCATTTTCTTTATTTTTGTAAGTTTGAAAATAGTTTTGCATTAGCTGCGGATTAACATTTACTAAAACAAGCTTTTCAACTAAGCGAACAGCGAAAAATGAGAATTAACATGTTAGACCTACAAACATTAATGATAAATTGTTACATCATAGCATCGCACTTACCTACACCAACTTTCCTTAACTATTATTGCACCTAAATTTTTTGGTCTTTGATACGTTAAGTAGTATAAAAAACATTTTCCAACTTGACATAAACGAGTAGTCAGTAGTACTGCGAATAGTCAAAACTGCGAACTTGTAAACGAGATCGTTTATACTTTAATCAATGCTGTTGTTGTAAAGCAAAATCACTTACCGCTGCGATTAATAAAGTTATTTTAAATCTTGGTGAATACGTAGTACATTAGGTAAAGATACACAAAAAAATTACGAGCTCAATTAATATAATAATATCTAGTATAGCTGAATTAAGACAGCTCCCATAATCTCAGCTCACTTCCGCTGCGTGACCATTCATGGTGTGATGATTTACTATGTGGAATTCGTCAACTCCATTTTGCATTGGCATGTCTTCAGCTTTACCATTTTCCACTGATTGTGGAGGTTTTATTTCATACGCAATAGTTGATGTTGCTGTCAACTTTAATTTTCCTAAAATGTCATTACTGGCAGCATGATGGGACTGCATAAATGCATTTAATGCCTGTTGGTTAACAGATATACAATTATTATTTTTCAGAAATGATACCTATTCCATTGTTCGTTCAAATTGAAACAAAATAAACAATAATAACTGTATGTGTATGCCAATAATATGCACTTTTATAAGTAGACACAAACTGTGGCTAGTGTCGGTACAAATATTAAATATGCATGCTCCATGTGGATAAGCCTGGCTTGGTAAAAGACAACGTACCTGCAAGTCTATGTGATTCTGTGTAAGAATCTCTACATTTTCTGGACATCCGTACGTGGCAGATATCAGTGTAGGGAAGAGTATTTTGATGTATTTGATATCTTTGAAAAATTCTTGGGGTAATGTGCACAACTGCTGTAAAACTGTAGGAGTTTGTCCCGACTGAATCGTAACCTGTATATGAAGCAACAAAAAATAATAATAATAATGAAAAGCTAAAGTCATATTATTTAACTGACAGTTTAAATAATATGCTTTCTACAGCTTTTTAGTGTAGCGAATCACACAATGTGAAATTCTGTTCAAAATCAGCATCATATTATAACATCAAGACAATTTTTTCAACAACAAAAAAAGTGACTCTGAAAGTTAACGGGAGTCAAGAATCAGGAAAGCTACTTACCTGGTTATGTCTATTGCCTACAGTAAAGTAAGCAATGGCGATAAGCAACTCGTTGAGCAGTTTCCGTGTGTTGGCATCGCCTCGATGTGGAACAACCTGCCATAATAGCTGACTAGCTATGTGACGGAACTGGAGTGAGACGGCTTCGGATCCCAAGACATTCTGTATCCATTAACATCACTCATAAGTCATCATCATAATCATATCCATTGCCATTATCAAACTGACGTTACTGCGCACTAAATTAAGATGTAAGTAGAAGCGACGAGAGAGCTACAGCTATATAAATACAACTGACGTTGTTGAAGGCAAAAGATCCAAACAGAAACAATCTTTTTCTGAACTTTACCAGACAAAAGTGCTCATAATAATACAAGTGAAGTGGACCACTTGTCCTCTAATGTGATGCTACTACAGTGTACTCGATTCGATACCGCTACTGTAATAGACATAATTTATGCTGAGAGAGACCCTCTGACAGTGTATTGTTGCATGCCTATATATAATATGCACTAAATATAACAACTACATACACAGAAGTTGATAACCACTACTACTTCATTCCCATAAAAAGCATGATGATGACCATAGATTATCGTAGAGTAGGAACAGCCTCTCTTTCCTTTGCTTTTCCATTACTGGGTCTCCTCTTTTAGCGAGATGAAGATGAGACCCTTGAAACTCACACTTGTCCCTAAATAGTAGACATTGTATGCACATCTAGTAGTGCCTATTGCCTATATTATATCAATATTTTGTTAATAGTAATATGTATGCATGTTTAATTTACATAAGGAAGGCTGGTATGAAATGAATATTTTATGTTTTACAGTGTATTGTAAATTCAATATAATTTACTTCCAGTTCTGGGATTCCGAATTTACTTTTTCAAAGTAATAGACAAAGTTAAAATAGACGACAGAAAGGAAAAAAGCTCCAGCTAGTTTTTCCATCATTCCATCAATGAACGAATGTGAAGTGGAGCGCGTAAGTATGCATGCATAACTATTGTATTAGCCCCTCAATGAAAGTGAGATACTTATTTTCATAGTTTTCATAGCACAATGATAACAATAATTATTATTAAAACTAAAAGTAAAGGTCGATTCAATAGTGTCAGATCAGTATCAGAAGAGAACCCTTCTTTTACCATATTTGCCAATTTGCTAGAATATACAAACCTGATGTTGAAGGCACAAGTGTTTAATTTGCTCTGTGAGTCGGAATCTTCATCAACAAACTAAAACCACTTGAAAACAAGTCACCGTACCAGATCCACTCTCTGCATCATCATCACCGCTCATCTTTTACTGGGTAACGTTTCAGTTTATTTTGGATGTGAAGCAAATATAGCTGACAAAACGAAACGATATACAAGCCATAAAATTGGCTTTCTCCAAAATGCTGCACTGACTCGGTGCGGTAGTGTGTATGTAGACTTTGTAGACTGGTGCCCCTTGTTTTGCTATCATCACCAAAAAGACTCTACATACTTGTCTATTTGATTATCATTTTCTCTTGATGCAAGAACTATTGAAGCAGATACTCTGTTGAGTTGAATGTTTGTTGTTTGACTTGGGCTAATTGGAATCTGAATTGTATCATTTCTGTATCTCACTGAGCTATCCTGCTTTGTGTACACAAACTCAAAACCCACTTGTCTTGTTGATTCTGTTCTGTCTTATTCGTACAATCCAAAACACTTTGTATAAAATGGCAATCTCGAATTTATTCTATCAGAAACAATACTAGTAACCAATTCTAAGAAACTCTTTGACTATTTACGCAATGTTGATTTACATGCAAGTTTGTAAAGCTGCTTACACACAGGGTATGAAGCTTAGGGCGCAGAGCTTTGCTGCTGAGAAGAGAACGGTTATCATCAAAAATATCACAGTACCCCATGCATGAGATAAATGTTCTCAATTCATCTGTCCGTAGATTTTTGCTCCGCAGACTTCATATCACACTGGTTCACTATGTATGTAGGTTTCATTAATTCTTACCTGAAGCACTTGATGGTCCACTCGGGCTAAGGCATTAATCAGAAGTAAAGTCGACCTAACAATAGACGATGTTCGCTCCCCCGGGGGAGGTGGTATCGGTTGAACTTCATATTCCACATTTCCAGGTGTTAAACGTGGCCTGGTAGGAGCACCTTGATGTAACAGCAATGTATACGACATTGAAACAGCGCCAGCCAATTCCGATGACTCCAAAGCCGCCAGTAACTGTGTTGTGTCGGTTTCTTTTTTGCCATTTATTCCGCTCATCATCCAACTGCAATTAAAATGATTATCCAACATAATGTAAGATGATTCATACATAAATTAAAATCTAATTAATAATCGTACAGTGGTAAAAACTTGCCAATTTTGTAACGCGTAAATATTCATCACCAAGAAATCCAAAATCATTTTCAACAGCTCCCCAACTGCTGGCTGACTTTCAATTGGACCTCGCACAGCGCTACAGTAGATGGAAAATCGGTCTATTACACTAGATGCGACAAGATACCTAGCCAGAAAATAATTAAATTATCAGATCCTGCGACGAAAGTATACAACAGTTTAGTGCTGATTTAAATTTTAAAGTATGTACCCAATGATATCCAATACTCTACTTCTAATATTATTTAATGTAGCCTTGTCTAATAGCCCTTCTTTGCCTAAGGCTGACTTTCAATTGGACCTCGCACAGCGCTACAGTAGATGGAAAATCGGTCTATTACACTAGATGCGACAAGATACCTAGCCAGAAAATAATTGAATTATCAGATCCTGCGACGAGAGTATACAACAGTTTAGTAGTGTAGATTTAAATTTTTAAAGTATGTACCCAATGATATCCAATACTCTACTTCTAATATTATTTAATGTAGCCTTGTCTAATAGCCCTTCTTTGCCTATTCCATGAAACGGATCAGGTACTATATTGATTATGCTGAATAAAAGTTCCAACAGGGATTCTGTGAAAACGTGTAATATAGTTTCATTTCAATAACAGTTTCATTTTTACTTTTAGTGTTGTAATTTATAATAACTCGTACCGATGACAGGATCATACGGAAGCTGCTCTGTTCCGGTGGTTGCTGATCCTACTATCCACCGATTTCCCTCAGGAATTAAAGCCTGATGAACCATGGTATATATTTGTAACACTTACAGAATAGTTTAAGTTTACCTATGTATAGAACAAACTTCAAGAAATACTTACACTTAATCTTTCGGCACAAAATTCTAAAATACTACATATAGCTGTCCCTCGCAAACAGTAAATCACGTTAGGCTGACTGTCATAAAGGACGCCAATTAATAAATTACAAGCTGATAATTTGGACCTGCACGCACAAGCAACAAACAACGGACACAAATTACGGTTTAAGTTTCATTCATAAATGCTACTATATTATAGCAATAAGCATTTATACATGATGGGGCGTTTCTTACTTATCAGGAAGATCTGTAGCTGAACATCTTATTACGCGTAGAGCGACAGGAACGATGCCTAGGCTGATGACAATGTCTTTTACTGATTTTATCTAAAGTAGAGTAATGTTCAAAGGATTTCCATATCAGAAATCATTCAGTTTTATTCAAAACTTTGCGAAAAAAATCAGCTCCGCAACATACTTTCACAGAAGTTCGTCTGATTTCAGTCATTAGGCGGTCCATTGAAGTTGCCACAGCCGGGCTCCCCTTTTCATTTTCAAAAATAGCAATAAGCCTATCCAACTCCCGTATACTTTTATGGATTTTTGCTTTCATATCGGGATCCACAGTTTTAATTATATTGGTTTCCTTTTCTAATCGTTCATATTCCAAGCCACTA
>JAHZMZ010001964.1:0-10699 GCA_027743805.1 Lepidocyrtoides sp. E14
ATTGATTGTAGTGTGTGTGGTAGACTCTCTGCTGTGAAAAAAAATAGTTACCGACATTTTGAGATTATGGGATCGTTGAGAGAATCGGTTCTGAAAGAATCCATTCCCAGTTCCAGCTTGGGTATTTATTTTAATATATAGCTTGAGTAAAACAAACAAACAGAAAGCAAGTGCGTTATATCCAAAAAATTCCCACGGTTATTTTAGGTTCTTCTCTCAGAGATTTTCCAACTATACATTGTTTCAAACCCTCATACAGCTGCAATTACTGATGTTATAGTTGTATTTTTGAAAGTGATGAGACAAGTATTATATTCAGGTGGATTGATGAACATCCATGATTAAATGTGTACGTCATATGAAGCATAATATAGAGAGCATCTATACTTTTTTTCTCGTTTACCTCGCCTTCAGCGACCTTGTTTAAAGTTTATGTTATGTGCTTCACTCTCAGTCTATTTTCAAACAAAAAAGTGTCATGTCTTAAATCTCCACGAAGGAATTAAAACTTTAAGAAAATTCTGCGGAGCTTAATAGGTAGGTATAAAATTAGTACTATTTCATGGTTTTAAGAAAAGGTACGGGATTTTTTTACCAGAAAAAAAAGGTTGTATAAAACCTGTGTCGACTACTGCTTGTCTCCCATGAAAATTTGTGCTGGTGGATGCAACGACTCGCAGCTGGAAACCACCAACCCCAAGAGCAAAATTTAACTTTGCCGTGCCTGTATGCTATTTTAAGTTTTGATCGTACCGAAGCAGTTTGCTACAATGATTAGCTGTCTAAAAATAGGGGACCAAATGAAACTCCTGTTTTAACAATACCAAGGGAATGGAATTTGGAATTGTTACCGAGAAAAAAACTATTCTCAGTGGAAGAAAAACAGTTTATTTGTCAAAGGTGGGGGCTTACGGAAAAATATCATCTAGTGACCAATCCTAGTCTTCCGACCACGTCAGCTTTTAGCGATATTTTCAACTGTGGATTGCCTAGCTATCTATATCCTTTTGTGATTGTGCTTACGCATTGTTAGTTTTATGAGGAATTGCTAATCGAGTAGAACAAGTCTGCTTTAAACTTGAAAGCACTGACAATTTCTGAGTAATCGGTTCGGCAAAAACCACTCGAAGGAAATGGATTTTTTAATACTGAGGTAGATTTAAAACAAAGCTTCAAAAGGAAAAAAAGCTGGTAGTTGCATTTTGCAAACAGGGCAGATTAAATCAGGTGTTTTTAATAATCAGAGTAACATATTTTTTAGTAAAGGTGAATCGGGTAAAGTTTAAATATGGGTATGCAGATTATTTATCTACATAATCTACTTTGCAAGTTTGGACGTCCTTTATCACAGTAAGTGGTGGTGATGCTCTCTGGGAAAAGTGCAAACCCGAAGTAGTGGGTCCACCAAAGAGATAGTTCTGAGAAGTTGAACAAACATGGAAACAAGTGGGATTATTATTAGCTAAATTTTGTACGTTTACTAGATTTCTCAGTATGTCCAGTGTAATACGTAAAATAAGGTGAAAGTAGTTAGATTTATGGCTCAGATCTTTTATTTTCCATTTTTTTGGACAGCACTTAAAGATATCAGGAGTAGGTAAACTTTTCTTCGTTCTTAAAATAAAAATGTAAAATCACGTTGAAAAATGCATCTACATATATGCAGGTAAATATATGCATTTGCCACAATGTGTATGTACAAACTTGTTAAAAAAAATAAGTAAACGAAAAAATATATATAGGGTAGGTGCACAAAAAAGGAAAAAAGTTCGCCGTCACACCGCACTCTCCAGGCAAACCATTATCATTTATTTTACAACAACACAGTAAAATCCTGTTCGGTCATCTGTACGACGAATGCAGAGGCATTACAGGAAGAGTTATGCTATTTGCATCTTAAATATAAGTAAAAAGTAGAGTGCCTAACCGTGCTTATAAAAAAAGCAGCAACAAACACAGCGAACAAACATTCGCACAATAGCGACAGTTAGCAATAAACAACCGAAAAAGAGCGAAATGGCAATCCATAAAAGATTGTGAGAGATGTACGTAAGCTCGTTTCTATGGATGCAATAATAAGGGAAGCAGTATAGCAGAAATATACCACTTCTTTTTTATTGAACCACCACTACTACCAAGACCAGCATGAAAAAACTGATCTTTTTACTCCTCCTTTGCCATATTTTTTCATAGAAATAGATAATAACACTGGCACTACTGCTGCTGCAGCTTCTGCTCATTTATGGGAAAACTGGAGAAAGAGATTTTTATTTCCATGATGGCCAAGATGATTTCCAGAGTTTAATACAGCAGATCTTTTTCTAATTCCATCACTTTCACTTACTTTCACGTTTCTTTCCTTTCACTCCACATACTTCAGAAAAATCTTTTAAAGTATATACGGAACCTTGCGCTTGCACTCATTCCACGGCCACACTTGGCCTTTATATTTGCGTGTTTTCTTTTTAAGAGAGCGGAAGAGAGGGAAAGATGAGAGAGCCTCTACTGCTGCTAAACAGTAAATATATCTTTCTCAATTTCATTCTCTCCTTCCCTTCCGTTTTCCATTCAGGGTTTATAACTTACTAGAGACTGAATTCATTTTCTCTCCTAATCTTTTCTGTCCAACTAAAGCCCTATGTACACACAATTTAATACCAGGAAGCATGTATTTTATCTATGTATTTCTTATATTGGATTGCATCATCGTACCACACACTACAGTCTCATTCTGCTTGTATAAAAACAGCCACCTGAAGTCTACCAGTGGTCGTATCAAACGGAAAAAATATAGGAAAATAGACGCTCGCATTAAAATGTTAGTTTTGTATCAATTCAATGATGTGGTGAATGTGTAGCTGTGCTTTTAGACATAAAGTGCATTTCAGCATTATACTGATAACAAATATAGAGTAACTAACTGCAGACATGCATCAAGTACATTTATATGACATGCATACCTATATCCGCTTCCTCCCTCTTTCTAACTCCTGTAGATTTGACTCTCTCATATTCGGCTTCCATGACCAAAAAAAAGGTACAATATTATTACATCAAGCATCACTGCTCTGTGCTTCCTGTAGAGCAGCAGTAGGTAGGTAGCTAAAAAGTGAGTATATGTCTATTGCAAGCACTACTTAAAGTATATTGCTTACCTACATTTTTGTTGTGTGGCAGTTTGGAATTCTTATTAGAACTTTGCAATTGCAAAGCAAACACAATCTGCCGGAAAAGTTGTTTGCCTTTGCGGTGGGAAAAAAAGTATGAACAAGGGATTGGTCTTGTATAGAGGCAATTTTTAATATCAACACATCAATAAAATGCCTATAATGGAAGCAGGAAGTATCCTCATTATGTTGGCACTCTCAATATAGAAAACCTATTTTTCCCATCTGAAAGTATGACTGTTAGTTTGTAAAACAAGTTTGTCCAAGTGATGTCAAAAACTAAATAAAAATCCGTAATAAATCACTTAAAGTATTAAAATGGAAACCCTTAAGGAGAATAAATACAATTTACCAAAGTAATTGCAAGGATAAAAAAAACTTTACATGAGAACCACACTCATATTTTTTTTATCATCATTCATACTTGGCTATCCATTTCTGGGTCGATTTCTGTTTTTATAATGTGTACATATTTAGAATAGAAACTTGTAGAGAAAATACTACTATAAAACTATGTTCCGTGCTATTAACCTATCAATACGAAATAGACACATATTTGCGAAAAAATATAATCTATCCTTTATACCAACGCAAAATGCACTTACAAGTTATAAATAAGTTTGTATGCTCTCATCTATTTCACGTTCAAATCATCCATAAATTTTCTTACTGAGGGAAAGACTTGAACGGAATAAAAAAAGAAAACGACGAAGAAAAGGGGAAGTGAAGCAGTGAAAAGTTATTCCATTTTTATGTATGAATGAATGTCTTCACATACCAAAGCCAAAAGCTCTATCTTTTCCTTCTCCCATTCCAAGTCATCATCATGACCATCAGCATTCACATCGTCATGTAATAATAATCATCATCATCTACTTTTTCCTCCTCGTTTTCATAATCATTTTCAGCATCATAATGAAGATTTGAAGCCTAAAAGCCATAGAAAATGATTTTCCTCTCTAGGAGTTCTCTCTTATGACAAATGTAGATGCACACGGGTGCTGACGAGAAGAAGAGGCATGTAAAATCAAACAATATGGTAAAGGGCGTATTCTTCGTCTTCTCATTTTTTTTAAAAAAGGAAGAGAAAAAGCCTAGTCTTCTCAAGAACAATAATCTGCCATTTCGTACTACGGTGTCATAGCGGTCGTAGAAAGATAATACGTACCAAGAACATAACTACTTCGTCTTTTTCTTCTTTTCCCTCAATAGCAGTAGAAAAATACCATAAAATACTATGTCCTACATTGTTTCACGGCTTGCACTCGCCAACAAGACTGCCTTTCTAATATCCTTTCTACACACACTACTAATACTACTCCATCCATTATTACTAATACCCATACCTTCCATCACTGCTACTGGATCAAGTACGTGGAAGAAAAATACGATAGGGAAAGGACGATCAGGTTGACAACAACAGCAGCAGCGAGAAAGTATACGACATACTGTGCCTGTCTTTCTATGTCCATTATTTCTTGTTACAAGTACGAGATCATCACCGTAGTAATAATCATCATCATCATAACATCACCATTCACCATCTTCATTTTATTCAAGAATGCTCCAGGCTTCCATGTAGTGGTAGTAAGATAATGTCTGCTTGCATAACTATCCGTGCAAAAATATTTTCTTTGGAATCGTTTATAGCACCTACTTTCCTTGCCTTTTAAGTGCATACTTTTCCAGTGTGTATTTAAGAATATGTATTTAGGTATAATCTATGCTAGTATATGGCTTTGTATGGGATGTTGACATCTAAGACTACGAGTTTGTGATTACAGCTTAGTCAAACATGACGTCGGGGACGTTTGATATGGGTACTGTTTTGGACAGGATAATTTTTAGTAGGTCAGTGATGAACTAGAATTACACATGTTTATTTTTGACCTTTGCTATTCTTCTGTACCAGGTTTATCAATTACATTTTATATTGGGATTAAATCATTTTTAAAATTATGGACGAGCCATCGCAACGAGGAATGTAATCGATAAGTCTTCATGCAACATGAAAATTTTGTCTGTAGAACTTACAGTTTGATGGAAATAAATAAACTACAAATACGTACAACATTTTGTTCAGTAGAAACAGACTGTGCTACCGAAACAGTACCCGTTCAACGCCAGTGACGCCAATCTTGACGGAACTACAGCCCGTATCTCACTACCACTTTTTGGGAGAGCTACTAGCCATGAGAACAACAAAAGGGAAAAGACAAAACTACCAGGTAGGGGCACTATGGAGCACGAAGTAAGGATAAAATAGTTAGAAGTGGAACTTTGAGATCCTGAGGCCGTATCTTGTATTATATCGGTAGAACAATTGGAGACAGAGAGAGAGAGAGAGAGAGAGGAAAAGAAAAAAAAGAAAAGAGAAAAATAAAGGAATAGAAGATGAAAAAAAAACCTTTTTCTCTTTTCTTATGTGTATGTCACTGTTCCTTTTATATGTCTATATTCATCAAGGATTATTTAGCTGTCTCAAAATTTTTCTTACGTCAGCAGTCACATTCATGGTTAGCTGTTTTATTATTATGATATGCCTGATGGGAATTAGTCGACAAGGAAATGAAAGCGCTGTGTGTGCTAGAGTTTTCTTTCACACCACCAGAAGCTTTCTCACCTTGGTTCTTCTGTCTTTTCTCTTTCGTATCACTTCTTCATTCTTTGCAAGTAGGTTTATGCTCTGAGTAACAACATATAATACACCGCAACCGTGCTACCAATAAATCTACTTCTGGTTTACATTGTAGACATTCTCTTGCTTTTCTTTACTCTCCCTCTCTCTCTCTTTGCACTTGCTTCCCACTAACTAAACACTACATCGACCACTTATACCATCCAATCCCTCTTCTATCTTTCTCCGCCGTGCAAACGTTTTCAAAATAAATGCTGCCTCATCTTCCTCTTTTCCATTGAAGTATACATGGTTAAGCTTGAAAACAATTTTATAGTAGTTGATGGTTAAGCTTGAAAACAATTTTATAGTAGTTGATGGCTATAAATACGACATAACGCAGTTATAAATACACAGATGTAGTGTTGACAATATGAGCAATTTTGTAAGCAATTTGCTACAACAGTTGCATTGACGCGGGGAAGAGGTCGAGAGTGCTTTTCAATGAAATACTTCAGCATACTGTTTTTGTTTAGAAAGTTTTTGACCTTTCCATCTTTTCTAGAGGCATGGAGCTTTTCATATTGCTACCTATAAAATGGTAACAAAACTATGTTTTCAAATGACTTGTCTCTTGGTATATGCTATACATTTGTAAAAACGTCTGTAATTCTGTTCCTTATAAATTGTCTCCAGGGGCAGATAATCATTGGGTTTGTAGCTTTAGAAATTTGAACCAAACTAGTAGTGAGTATACAGACGAACAGGTTAACATAAGAACTTAACTGGCTTTACTTTGCTTTTCCCAGAAAAAAAATACTCTCTTGGAAATTTTTCGTAGTTTATTAGGAATTGAGTGAAAACGTTATTGTAAGAAATATTTCTGGTGTGATGATGAACATCATCATCGTTACACCTCTTTCTTACATAAGGAATGTCATTTATATGAAATACATGGACGTGAGCCAATGTCATCAGCATAAAACTATAATCTACATTCACAAGCACGTGTTTCAAAATATAGTTTTGATCACAGCCGAAGAGGCAAAAACAAGAGGAATTTAACAAATTCCGCAATGTAACAATAGCAGTGAAAGTACATACTTAAGTGTGCATGCAAAGAACAATTATATTGTTTAAGAGTGTTTTCAAGTGCTAGCCAGCTTACTACTCCAGGCGAATAAGAATAATGCTGAATGAGTGGTGGTGGTGGTAGGTTGTTATCTGTCCGCTAGAGTAAGGGATCGACACGGAAAATCTCTTGAAGTTGATGAATTTTCGTTTACAGAAAATAAGTCAACAAACGGAAAAAGTTAAAACTTTTCAAATTATATGCGCGCGCGTGTGTGTGTAAGGCTGTTGTAAAATGTTTTATTGCAGTGAAGCGACGGAAGAAATTTTTATTGAACAAGTACGATCATTATTTTAGAATCTTTTTACTTATGAAGCTGCATTACTAACTCTGATACGTTATGCCGCATTTTTTTACTTTTTATATTGCAATAAAAGCTAACTTAATGCAGAGACAATAGGGAAAACGACACAAGAGCGAGTTGCTGTTAAAGTTTTTGTGTCAATTTCCCCTTCTGCAATCACACTTGAGCATCAAGATGTTCTTTGCAAAAAGTAAATAAAGCGAAAAGACATAAAAAAAAGTTTTGCTATGTCATGTCGTAGAATGTACCTAGTTCAAGTTGAAACGCTTGCAGACATTTTGGATTAAAGGGCTTTCCTAACAGCATCACCACCACAGCCACTGCCACTTAAGTTTTTTTTCTCCTAGTTTGGTGTTTCCATCGAAATAAATGTACTAAAATTAATGCGTTATGTGGGTTTATTTCTTTTTTATATGACATTACATCGCAGCTGCTACCAAAAACTACTTTTCGAGTCACTACACCTTTTCATGCATTTTTATTACTTGTTTGTAAAACGTCATAGATGCTGGTTGATTTTTATGTTCGAAATAAAAGCGAACTGCATAATAAATAGCGTATCTGGTTTTCTTACAAAATCTTTCCAATTGTTATTCTAGCGTGCGTCATTTTCCCATGTAAAATTTTTCAGTAGTAATCACAATCAAAAAAAATATATAGAGTGGAGTTGTGGAACCATTATTTGTGGTTTTAAAACATATCTAAACTTTAAAAACTGTATAATATACACGCGAGATAGAAAAAAAAACTGAAAGGAATATCCATGAAATTAGGCTAAAAGTGTTCAGACAGGTTATATGATATGATGTTATATGTAACACGGCAACAAGTTAAATGGAAACTTTGTAGAAATGAGTTTTCTGTATTTTGTACACTTCCAGGAAGTGAGTTCCAATGATACATTTATTTATACGGAAAAAGATCAGGGTCACGACTATAACTGTTTTACGCACTCAACTGGAACGTTTTCCATGCTCTATTTATAGATACTTTAGGTGGCAAAGAGTGAATAGCTATTTTTGCTCTTTTTTGCAAATGCATGGCGTACTCTTTGAACCGACGGTAAGATTTTCAGCTCCTTTTTGCTTTTGACGGCAGTTGTTTTGTGATTTTGCTTTAATTTTAGGTACACTACATTTCACCATAATTTTTTCCCCTTGTACATACTTCAAAAAGACCAGTGGTTTTATCCCACCAGATTTTACGAAAAAAAGCCATTCTATTGGAAAGGATGAAACAGAAGTTGCTTGAAAAGGCTTATGGAAAGAAAGCTGGAAACAATAAAACCATGGAAAAGCAGTAATACAAGTTGGGATATTCTGGGACACAAGTACAGTAGAACCTCGCAATACCGGAACCCTATATATCGTAAGCCTCGATTTACGGGAAGCTTTAATTCCCCCCGTCATATTTCCTATGTTAATTTCCCTCACAAATAAAGGAACTCGCTATAACGGGAACCTCTACTTAATGGGAGCTTTTTTCCATTCCGTTCAGAGATTTTACCTCTTTATAACGGAAATTTCCATCAGAACGTATACATGTGAACTGGCCAAGCTGCGGCGCCGGAAAATATTCTGCCAATCATGGGAGAGCATACTGATGCGTCTCTTCATTCAATGCAAAGTTTTGTCGTATTATGCCTCTACTGTCGACGATATACCATCAGTACGTCCATCTTTCATAATTTTTTAAATTGTTTACCTTCAATTAAGTACAGTGGTTTGCGTGCCTATAATTTGCATCTTAAAATGTCAGTGATAGCGAAAAAAAGAAAATGTCTGTCCCTCAATGAAAAGATGGACATCATTCTAGAGCTGAAGAAGGATCCCAATCAGAGTTCTCTTTCAAGGAAGCACGGAATTCCAATCTCTACTGTCAACGGAATTTGGAAGGAAAGAAACAAAATTGAGGCTGACTTCCTCTCCAGAAATGGAAAATGTAAAAAAATTCGTAAGCTACCATTCAACCGTGTAGATGAGGCAGTGCTTCAATGGTTCAGAATTCAACGAAACAGAAACATGCCCATTAGTGGGCCCATTTTGATGGAGAAGGCGCAGGAATTCGCCAAAAACCTTGGATTTGAAACTTTTAAGTGCTCGAACGGATGGTACGAAAAATGGAAAAAGAGAAATAATATTGTCTTTAGAACACTATCCGGTGAGGCTGCAGCAGTTAATTTGGATACCGTTTCCACATGGCTGAAGGACAAATGGCAGCCAATATCATCTCTTTATAATTTGTTGGAGAAAAATGTTCTGGAGGCAAGCATTCTAAAGAAAGAATCACCGTATTGCTATGTTGCAACCAATCCGGAACGGAAAAAATGAAGCCACTAGTAATCGGCAAGAGTGCAAAGCCTCGGGCTTTCTCTAGGTTACATTCATTGTTGGATCTTCCAGTGAAATATCAATCAAACAAGAAAGCTTGGATGACAACTGTGCTTTTTCAGGAGTGGTTGAAGGAAATCGACGTAAGCATGCGCTCCCAGAAACGCAACATTCTGCTTTTGTTGGATAATTGCCCATCACACCCGCAAAACATCGCATTGACTAATGTAAAGCTTCTGTTCCTTCCACCGAATACAACATCTGTTTCTCAGCCGTTGGATCAAGGGATAATCCAGAATTTCAAAGTTTACTATCGTAAACGATTGTTGCGCAGAGTAATACAGCAACTTGACCGAAAGGAGCCCATGAAAATTGACATTTTGGACTCAATTCTATTTGTCAGTTTGGCCTGGAATGATGTCAACGCAGTGACGATGAGCAACTGCTTTCGAAAAGCTGGATTTGCTTCGGTTTCTCATACTGAAGAAGAGGGTGAAGTAACAGTAGAGGATGAAGTGATCAACGTGCCTTTGGACACTTTCATAACTGTAAGAGGAGTACCACTGTCTGAATGCGTTGGAGTCGAAGACTACGTTCGAATTGACGATGGTTTGATCACCGCCCCCATGCCGTCTGAAAAGGAAATTTTGGATAGTTGTGAATGTGACGAAGAAAGCGAAATCGAAGACTCGCATGACTTACAACCGGAAAACGACGAGTTAGGCTGTAGCATGGTTACGGTTAATCAAGCTGTCGAGGCAATGAACACGTTAAGATGTTATGTTATGAAGCATGGAGGAAGTTCATCCATGATCACCAACCTTGATAAATTGGAGGAATTTTGTTTCAACACTCAATTTCAAAAATCAAAGCAAACCACAATGCTGGATTTCTTTTCTAAAAAATGAGACATTTCCGAAGAAAAGAATGACATTTCTGTTAAACTGTTATGTGAAACGTTGTTGGCATTAAACATTGTTACATTAAAAAGATAATCAAATTATGGTTTCTTATTTTTGTCTTGACACATACATTATTTTTTATAACGGAAATTTCCTTTATAACGAGGTTTTCGATGTAAGGGAACCTCCTTATACCGTAAGCATTTAATTTTCCCCTAAGGTTCCGGTATATAGAGGTTTTACTGTA
>JAHZMZ010001965.1:0-13914 GCA_027743805.1 Lepidocyrtoides sp. E14
ATATTGACATGTTAAAATCATTCACATCATTAGAAAATAGATTGACGAGAAAAAAAAACAATTATTAATAAGTTATTGTCCCGAGTCGATTTATAAAGATATTATCAACTAGCTAGTTTGGACCTGGATCGGCTGAAATGATCTTTGGCAAAAGTTTATTCGGTCTGTTGAAATGAACAGCGTTGTGTATGTACTCACCCAACTTGTAGTTTTGCAAGTACAATGGGATGGTTATTCCTTAAGAATGTATCTTTTGAAAAACTTGTATGTGCGAACGCATTTGACTTGTGTTTTGTGGACTGTAGAGCATTTATATATGTGTAATTTTATGTAGGTTAAAAAGTATTTAGGTACCTAAATATATCGTTTTGTTATGTGGCTTATATTGTTAAATATTTTACGAAACGACAAAAAGTAATTATGTATTGATACAATTAAGAAAATAAATTAAGAACTACCCTACGTACTTGGTACATAACGTAAACGTATTCATAAATAATTAATTAGATTTGTATCGTATCTTACAAAGTAACTTCTCTTCATTTACGCAAACGATGATAATGGTACACACGTTAATGACGATACAAATGCCAATGTGATGTACAATTTCCTGAGAAATGTTCGTTGTTAGAAGCTTTATGGAAAAAAACAATAAAGTATTTATCACAAAAAATGAAGACAGTTTGACAAAAATCATAAGTGTGTTCTACAAATAATTTTCACTCAATCAAATATATGTACATCTAACATGCATGCTTGTTGAAAACCATAAGAATATATATGATGAAATGGCTAATATTAAGAATATATATTCATGTACGTGCGGTATGAAAATCAAAAATAATTTACAAAGTGGTAATGAAAACAAAATCTTTTCCTTACTTCCTTTTCTGTGGTCAAATAGATGGAAATGACCTCACAACAGTTTCTTTGGGTGTGATATTTGACAACAGCCTTCGACAGTGAAATGACAGTCGGTTGAAAACTTTAGTTTGAGTATAATGTACAAATTTGAAATTTGACTTATTGATATCAAATCTTATATCCAACAACCGAAAAATTCATGTTTTTAGCAACAATGAAATTTGCAACTTGTGTAGTAGTAATTAGTGCAATGATGATGGGTCTGACAGTGATAAACTTCACCGAGGGAAAATACAATACACAGGCGGAGAATAAACTGTATCAAAGTTTAGGTCCAGTTGTTGACGGGTCGTCATTTCGTTATTTGAGAAACATAAATCAAGGTAAATTCGTCTTTAAAACGAAATATAGGTCTATAACGATGATAGTTTTGCAAATTTCTCCTTCATCGTGACATGATATTTTTTATAGACAGACGTCTACCATATTATAACAACGGTGAGGTACGCTTTGGCTATCAGAACCCAATCAGAGTGGCACCAACGTTGCCCCCATCTCAATTTTTCCCTGTCACGACTACGACATCTTCTTATTCATACCCACCAACCAGTAGAAGCACAACTGAATACTTTCGGGATCCTTTAATTACCTCAGGGTCAAACCAGTTTGGCCAATATGTTAAGCCATCTGAACAACAACCTGTTTCACAAGCACAAACTGGAAGGTCAGTTTTTGCTAATGTCCGTACTAAAGCAACAATTTAACCGATCCATCATGATCATGCATCAGGTCATGCATTTAGCCAAGTTTATGCTTAAAAAAGTAAAAAATGACTCTCAACAGGCAGAGGTGTGTAAACGATAGTCGACGAGACAAACTCAATGGAGAATGTTTCCGTTTAGGAAAATCATGTGGAGAAAATATGGCGTTCTATGAAGACCCTACAAACAGAGAATATGGACAATGTGATTGCATTCAGAGTGCTAATCGACCTTTGGTATTCCACCACGAAAGTGGAAAGTGTTACTTTGTTTTTCAGCAAGTAAGTCAGAAAAAATATAATAACTGACAACAATCCCTCCATATCCATGCAAGCATTTTGTTTGGTACGTACTTGTTGCTGCTCTTTTAGGCGTTTTGTAGACGGTCAGAGTGGCTCATAGTCGACTCCCGTCAGCCAATCTGTTCCAACAATCCCTGTCGAAAGTGGACTACAACGGAGACAAACTCTAATTGGAACTGGCTGGACAATCGTCCTCATTTGGATAGAAATGGAACAGTTGCACTGTTAAATGAAAGAAAATGTACTGTTCTAGGCTGGCCATGCAAACAAGAGGGAAGGCAACAAATCGTTTCGAATAATTTACTAATGAATTCGTCAGAGCAGCGGCAAACAGGAATATCGTTGGCTTTCGATGGAGTAGATTTAGTTTGCCGTAAAAATGAAGAAAACAATTCATTGGGGGTAACACAGCAAAAACTGACTTTGATTTGCAAGCCTGGACTATTTAATAAATGGAGATTAGAGGGTCGCTGCAGAAATGTAGACATAGTTATGAAATAGAATTGAAGTCTAGTCAAACCTACCATTACTTTTATGTCTCACAAAATAAAATTGGTCGGAACACAATACAGCAATAGAAGCGAAAATTAAATTAAGCATTTCCAAAATTTTCCACTCATAATACTATTACGATAATAGGCCCAAATAAGCTTGACATTGAAAGGTATGTTTCAACAGAGGAAAGGGTGCCAGATAAAATTCACCACATAAAAATAGAGTCAAAGTGTAAACGAGGATTATAAGATGCTTTCTAAGAAGTTTATGATTTTTCTCATTTTATTGATTTACAATAAAATCATTCAATTTATAAACTAACTTGTCTCCAGTATTATTATAAAGTTTCATGGGAAAAAAGTACGTTGAATCAAACCATCAATCAAAAATGAAACAATACCATTTATGTTTAAATCATTTTGTAGCATTTACGACAAGATGAAAGATCTAAGGTATGTATATAGGTAATATAATGTATGTGGGTATATACGCATAGACAATGAATGTTCATGCAGCGTTCATTTGAACGCATGCATTCTTGTCAATTTTACGGCCTTGAATTCATTTCATAGTGCATTATCTCGCCCACTGCATGGGAATAATGACATCTAATCAACTAAAACGTAGTCAGTGAAAAACTTAAAAGCAAATCAACATCAGATCATGGTTAATTCTATCTGTAGTCCAATGTGTACAATTTTTATCAAGCTACCATCATCCCTGATCAACAAATCCATCAAGATACATACATATGTAATATTAGAAGTGCATAAAATCATGAATGAAACGCAAAAAGAACTAAAAATACCACACTATACTATACTTAAAATTCAATATTGTGTAAAATGTATCATTGCTTAGATCTTGCTTAGATCACTACTTACTGGCTCAATGTATTTATACAGACACCATTATCTTTACCATTACCAAACAACAACAAATAAATAAATAAACAAGAAAATTTTGTTCGTCCCGTGTTGTCTTTACATACGTTGGAAGCTCGCAATTCGCATGATAACATTTATCTGTCTAGTCTTCCTGCCTTGAACATACCATAGTCACATTTTTTGCTTTACTTTACTATATACTCCAACCCAAGCAAGGCGTAAATGGGAAAATGTTGATGACTTTTGAAGCTGCATGCATTACATTACGTTAGGTCTGATGCATCTTTTTATGACACTGTGGTAGTAGCAGGTAAGGTAGTCATCATCATAGTCTCTAAAAACATTTCATCAGCAACATGTAGATATGTAATAAATATGTGTGCAACGTAAAACTGCAATGCACTCGACAAGTCACATTTTGAGGTGCTACTCATCTAAACGCGTAGTAAATAAAACATTGCCAGTTAAGTGACTTCACTCTGCTTCACATAACGATAACGTGAACATACCTGATAATAATAATAAATTTTTTTCATTGACAGAGCATATTATTTTTGTACTTTTGTTGTTAACAGCCTGAGTGGTCATTTCGATAAATGTGTAGTAATGAAGAACTTATTAGGCTCGTACTACATAGTATAATGTGCCTACAGTGTCTGTAGACGTGCGTTATGAAGAATTAATTGTACTACCTTCTGATCTGTGCTTCATACTGCTAATGCAATAAGTAGTAACCTTTTTATGAAAGTAAACCTACAAAGGAAAGGAAATGATATCTCAATACACATTGACATGCATTGACAGAAAATCACCATAATCAAAAGCGTTGCATTGTTTGATGAATTGAGTTGAACTACAGCAAAAAAAAGCAAATGAACATTTTACAAGACTACTAAACACATATTATTCATCTCTTTCAATTGTCAATAATTGCACCCAGCCATATGAGATCTTACCCAGGGAAAGGGAATTCTCATTTGTGTTAGTTTTTTGCGTACACACACTACTTATGTACCTTCTTCTCCATCCAGTTTGGTAACCGGATTCCAGTGGAGAAGTAGTGATTCAAGAAAACTCCTTTCTGCAGGAGCAAAAATTTACGCATAGGAGGACCACTGCAGGGGACATTATAAATATATTGAGTTGTTGGAGAGAGATGAGTAGTAGTGAGTTATACTTTTTTGTTATATTCCCTTCAATTTCAAAACAGCATGCCATCTTTGTACGATCATTTTTGTGTAAGAAATATTGATCCTTTTCCTCCACCAGACTCCAGTTCAAAATAATAATAGCATATGTATAGAAACTGAGAAAATATGGTGAAAATTAACATGCTGGAACAGTAGGTAAAAAAAGATAGTCTATTGTGCGTGTCCGTTCGTGACACTATAAAAATAGGGTTGACGTTCTTCGTGCGACAGTGCTGGCTTGAATTGTGTTTGATGTCACATGAAAATCACAGCTCCCACTCTGTTTTCGGCTGTACGTCTACCAAACTAATTAAATTTGTGAATGCTTACTTGATGATTTTCCGTGGGTGCAAATACAAAGTACCACCAACTGCACAATGCACACCATTTCATAGAACAGTTTCCTGCTATTCCTGCTCTGCACTGGAGTCCAGTAATTGAAATGCTGCCTTTATGTGACAATAATGTGTAGCTAAACTGTTTATGTGTGGGCGACTCTTACTTACAATCACACAGTACATATTATTATGTACAACATAAATACTGCATGCAGTGTAATGTATAAAAATTTCGGTTGTGTGTAAAATTTTGTGTTGTATAGTGTCACACAACTTTAGTGCATGAATTTATTATTAATCAAACACTAATCCGTGAGGAGGATAATCGGCTTTCTGTATACTTTACTTTGTAACCAAGTTTAATTCATTGAGAAGAATTTGCTCCATTATTAGCCGCGGCGTGGCAATGCATGACAGATAAATTATATGGCCAGTAAGAGGACGGTGTTCAACAACACAAATACATAATTACAAAATGCGGTGCTGGTGAGATGTCGTTTGTCTTCCCTAAGACAATAGTATTTCTTGAACTGTGAAGTAAGCTTATCATCGCGGTAACAATAGTATAATATCAGCAACGGAAAACGTCATTCAATTGTTACTGCAACATCAAAACTTAAGCAACGTATTAGGGGATTAAAGGAATGAAAATGGAGTTGGCAGAAAATAATTCCTATCGGTAAGACAAAAATGTAATGTCACGACCAGGTCCGTGTCGCATGTCATTCATTATTAAAGAAACCACCAACAACAGGCAATAAAAGGGAGTATTTATTTTGATTTATAGGAATGGGCTGCTCTTTGTGGGCTTCAATCAAGACCAAGGTAAATGTCATTGTTCATCAACGAATAGTTTTACGTAAACTTGGTACACTAACTTTTTATTTGGTTTTTTAGGATGTTTTGCATGTGGTACTGAAACGGGCTTCCGAGTCTTTAATTGTGATCCCTTGAAGGAGAAAGAACGACACGATTTTAATGATGGTGGTTTGGGTAGAGTGGAGATGCTTTTTCGATGTAATTATTTAGCATTAGTTGGAGGTGGGTCACGTCCCAAATATCCTCCCAACAAAGGTAAATTATTTAAAGCAAAATATAACTTTGATCTTTGTATCTTCTTCCTCAATAAATTAAATATTTGATGTTCTTTTTTCATAAATTCTAGTCATGATATGGGATGATTTGAAAAAGCGAGTAGTGATTGAACTTGATTTTTCCAGTACAATTAAGTCAGTAAAATTGAGAAGAGATAGAATTGTTGTCGCACTAGAAAACATGATTAAGGTTTACACATTTACTCAAACTCCCCAACAACTTCACGTGTTTGAAACATACTCAAATCCAAAAGGTTTGTGAATTTTTTATAAATCCATGAAACAATCATAGACTTTAAATCAACAATGTTGCTGTTATTGTTGGTTTACTTTTGTTTGACCTTATTTCTAGGACTTTGCGTCTTGTGTCCATCGTCTAGCAATTCTCTGTTAGCTTTCCCTGGTCAAGGGATAGGTCAAGTAGAAATTATTGATTTAGGCAATACGGAAAAGGGTTCAACAACCGTTAACGCTCACGAAACTGCGTTGTCTTGCATCGCCATGAATTTGCAGGTACTTAAATAAATAAACACATCTTATTGTATTGTTGAGAACGGATATTACTTTCGAGCTGGAGCAATAAGAGAGAACCAAAAAGACGCCAGATTTTTCTTTGTTTTAATGTTGATACATATTTTGTGCAGGGTACCTTGCTGGCTACAGCATCAGAGAAAGGAACGCTGATAAGAATTTTTGAAACGTTTAATGGGACAATGGTTAATGAGTTGAGACGAGGGGCTCATGCTGCATTAATATATTGCATTAACTTTAACCATGATTCTACCTTGTTGTGCGTGTCTTCAGGTTAGTTCCTTTCAAATTTCTCACGAAAACATTTTGAAATTGAGTTTTGCATACTATGATATTATGACCATTCACTGAATTTACTTTTTGATTAGATCATGGAACAATTCACATTTTTGCCGTTGACGATCACAAGAAAAACAAGCAATCATCGTAAGTTTACTGTTTATATTTTGTTCATACTTTTCACGTATTGGAATGAGTTGTTGCTTTATGGTTTCTGCAAAAACAGTAAAACGGCATAATTATGGCCTTATTTTTCAAACAGATTAGCGTCTGCAACATTCCTACCGAAGTACTTTAGCTCTAAATGGAGCTTCACACGATTTCAAGTCACTGGTAACGCCCCTTGCGTTTGTGCCTTTGGAAATTCTGATCCGAACTCAGTCATCGTTGTGTGTGGTGATGGAAGTTACCATAAATTCGGATTCAATCCCCAAGGTACATGTACGAGGGAGATTTATGCCAACTTTCTGGAGATTGGCCAATCGTCTAATGAGCCATCCAAGGAATGAGAAGTTGGACTCAGTATTTATTTTAATTATCCCTATATCAATCATTGTACGGTCAAAAGCAAGCTCTACAAGAATAAGCAAACTCGAACAAATATTTAAGGAATTTTTGAGACGTCGTGCTAAAAATGATTACAAAAACATTTTGAAATCTTCAATGATGATAATCCAATTGAATTGTGCTACAATGGAGGTGGAACCTGTTTACATTTGGCAGAGAGATTGTTGACTTGATTTTTCGCGAGTAAATGTTAATGAATACGTGTGTTTATTTATACTGTTGTCGCAGTTGTTGTGATGAATTTTTTTTGTTTATCAAATTTTCACTCTCTTAAGTTGTCAATTTGCGCATTTAATGAAATTTGTAAAATCTTGAATAACATGATATCAATACAATATGCTATGAATTTAAAGCCAAATTAGTAACGTTCGTACTAAATGCGTTAAAAGTTTCCACAGGCAGATAAACATAAACAAAAGAAATTCGAAATTTACCGATAATGTAAATACATAATTTTACTATTAAGTACTTATCTAATAATAATCATGTACGGTAAAAATAAAAATGATTTCACGGTGATTTATTCGAGCGTAATTTTTTTCTAAATTTGATTTATTTATTCATTTTTATTTGCAAGTCATTATTGTTCAATTTCATTTCGAGTCAAAATATTAATAATATTCATACTGTCAAATATGATCACCTCAGAGTAACTGCTAAAAGAGTTTGATATTTTCGAATGATAGTAATCGACTTGACGTTTTTATAATAGTTCCCTGCTATTTCTATTACAAATATAGCTTACAAGAATCGATTTGTATATATGTATTTGTTGCATATTAATACAAAATGTGGTGGAGCGACGTGTAAAATTCATACGTTTCTATTCAACAAAATTATTGGTTTCATCTGTATACAGTGCATGCCTAAATAACAAGAAGTTGTCCTAACATACCGTACAGTAAAAAAATCAATACAGTATTCAATAACTTCATTAAAGTTACAAATAATTGTAACAAAACTCAAAATTTAACTCTTTTTATGTTACACACATTTTGCCACTGTTGAAGAACGTTAGATTCCAACAGTCTGTTTCTAATATTAGTTAAGTATCGTTTACAATAATGATAATTAAAAATCTTAAAATTATGTCATCACACATCGAAAGAGGTATGTTAGGGTGGCTAGGGATCATTTCGTTTTATTTTCAAAGTATGTAAAAACAAAATTATCGGGTAGCGAGGATACTTTGGTAATTCGCACATATTTCGGTGAATTTTCGGTGTCAGAGTCGGGTTCGTCTTCCTCCTCCATATTGGCCATAAGCTCTTCTTGAGCTGCCAACTCGGCTTCCAATTCGGCTTCAATATCAAGATCGTCTTCCATTTGTTTATTAGATTCCTCCAAATGTTTCATGAGAACAGCGACAACAACATTGACGAGGACGAATTGAGCTAGGAGCACAAATACAACGAAGAAAAGCGGTGCAACAATTTTTGATATACAACAATTTTTTATGCAGTCCGGACTACTATCACACTTGTCCCTCAGGGTGTCCTATGTGAAAACAGAAAAGGAATGAATCAATTAGCTTTCAGAATCGATTAAAAGCAATTAAATTTAAGTGCAAAATTAAAACCACTTCAACCGTAAAAGGCGAAATGGGCCAGGAGTTGGCAAAATAAAAAATAAACTAATTTTAAAATAGTTTACATAGATTTTAATGGATGAAAAAATCATTTTGATCATGCAAGTAAGGATTTGCCAACCTTTTAACACGTTATCCGCATAACTCATTTTAACTCTATTTATAACAGATGAGTTATGATGAGTGATGCGTTTAAAAAGTCCGCATCTTCTTCTCATGGCGACATTATATTCAGCTGTGTCATGCACACTACCCAGTAATACACAATTGCCACTTTTACGTGTGAAGTGTGTCCATTTATTTGCATGACCATTTTGATAATGGGTTTTCATACGACTCAAGCAAGTGCATTATTGAAAAAATATAATATGATTCATTTTTTTATTACAACTGCATTATTAAATCGTGTAAATTTATTTAGTCTGATTCCTGCTAGCTAATAGTACTTTTATTTCCCACGATGCTATACTTTCAAGGAGGTATCAAGTTTGCATACCCTCTCCCAGAAACAGTGGTACACTCTCAAATTTTGAAATTTTTGGTTCTCCGTAAGGCAAGGTCATGAGAGAAATACGGGTTTACGGGAAACAAATTAATGTGATGCTGGTTTATAAATGACATTAGGTATTATAAGTACTATTCAACGTTACTACTCATATTTATAACGATTTTACCACAAGCATCTATATACATTTTTTGTCCTAGGCTATCACTCCTAGCAAATATTGAGCATACCATGATTGACAAACTAGTCAATAAAATAAAACCCGCACAAAATCCAGTCTTATTTAATCAACCATGCTATTTTTTAAACATGAATTTACACTTACCTCTAGCGATTCGAAGAACTCTCATTACTCTCATTATTGTTGGGTTGATTGGAATAAGATCGGACTCCAACTTTTCGAGTACAATACCCACAATGGACAAAAACACGATGAGAACATCCAGCACGTTCCATCTACTTCTTATGTATCGCTCTATTCCCAAAGCAGACAGCTTTAGAGCTAGTTCCATTACAAATACGGTTGTAAAGAAGTAGTTGAAGAGTTTAAGAATATATGACAGTTCCTAGTCACAAATAAATTTTATTTGCCTTTAACACGTTTGTGGTACTGAAGAAAATCATTCATTCATTCATAAAAAGGTAGCACTTTACTTACATCAGGCATCATATAAAATTCCATGGCCATTGTTACTACATTTAAGCCGATTACGCCGGCAATGGCCAGATCAAAATATTTTGATGTGACAAGACCGTGAATCCATCGACGCCATTTTTTATAGTTTACCCAGTAGGGAGGCGCCCTTAACTCTGAAAATTTAAATACGTAGAGAGTAATAGGGAATTCATTTCTCGAAATTCCTCATGTAAATAAACTGTCTGATTGTCTGGAATTTCCAGACTGGAAACATTGCATACTTCGTCTCCGTTTTTCAAGCTTCCGAGCTCGTTTAATGGCTCGCAGTGCCCTCTCTTCTTTTTCTTGCTCTTCACGACAGCGGTGAAAGTTTTCAACAACAACTCCAACAAACATATTGAGAACAAAGAAGCCAACAAGCAAAAGAAAAGAGATAAAGTAAAGCAGTCTCCATTCGTTGTAGTTTTCCCTTGGCTGAAATATTTTAAATGATTAAAGAGCAAAAATTAAACATTAGCCTGAAAAGGGTAATGATAAACACTATTTAAACTTTACGGTGGATTTGCTTCGTGCTCCTTTTATTACAGCAGTCACTTGTACATGCAAAAAAATTCGCTGAAAATCGGAGCATTTTTTTCCAATGTATTTACGTCTGTAAACTTAGCATAAAGATATCTTGGACTTTTCCTGGAATTGAGTTTCATCCCCATTATTGAGCTTCTCTGACAAAATATTTGTTTATGCATTTATTCCGATATTTTTTGTACTGTGGGGGGAGTGGTTCTGCAATGGATACGATGAGTCTGAGATTCGATGCTCGTACTTTTGATATTTTCAACAATTAAAATCACCTCAGATGCCTCGGATTTCTTTAAAATATGTAATTTTAGATCGCCAAGAACATTTCCTCCTCTAGCTAACATTTTTTTAATGTCGGGATTGTCAGGTTGTAGTTCAGGGTGTAATGTCAAAATATCATAATGAGAATGTAGTGGAAATTTTCACCTGTTGATCTACACCAACAGCGTCTAGCCCCGAATACATGATCCCAACCCATCCATCCTTTGATGAGAGCACAAATAAAGCCATTAGGGCTTGACCAAGGTTATCAAAGTTGTACTTCTGGTTCAACCATTCATTCCCTGGAATGGCTTCGCATTCTTTTCGGTTCGTAACATTCCAGAGACGTTCAGGTTCACCGTGGCAGTAAAAAAACTTGCCTATTGTGTCATGCAAAAATTCAAAAAACTTACTGTGTAGGACTTCGAGTTGAGTTTAGGTGAGTGAGGTATGGCATAAAATGTAGTTTTTTTATCAATAATATTGATACAGCAATCAAATTAGAGTACCTTTAAAAAGCTGAACACCCAATATACCAAATATAATGAAGAATGTGCAACAAATTAAAACAATATTTCCGATAGGTCGGAGGGACGAAAGTAATGTTTGTACAACTAGTTTCAGACCAGGTGCCCTATTAATGACTCGAAGAGGTCGTAGGGACCGCAGCAGACGGAAAACTCTCAAAATTCCAAATATTTTAGGACTACATCGAAACCAAAAAAAAATTAGATTATTATAGCACAAAAATATTGCTTGCTAGTAGGTGTTATGATGTATGAAAATCAAATCCAATGGAAAGCTCAAATTCCAATGCACATGTTCTCCTCACCTGCTCATAAAGAGTGACATAATTTGGTCTACAACAGATATACTAACAAGTAATCCATCCATTACATTCCAACCCGATTTAAAGTACTGGGCAAAGCCGCCCACGGAAATAACTTTCAGTGACATTTCTGCCAAAAATAAAACTGTAAAGAGATCATTCGACACTGTTAGTATCTCCCTTTCTACAGAGTTTGGGGGTATTGTTGGCCGCTCCATTGCCAAAGTTATACAGTTTAGTGCGATAAACAACAAAATGACTCTGTCAAACATTGGATGCTCAACGATAACATGACATCGATGGCGGAACCTGAAAGCATAAATGACCGTTATAAATACATACAGATGAAATTTCCATCACGGGAAATTGATTAAGATTCAACCTTATCCTTCATGTTTTAGTAGAACATATTATGCATGTAAGTGTGTTCGTAAAAGGGAGAAGTATAATATGTATATGTACATGGTGTACATATAAATAGCTGGATACCTGCTCTCAGGGGGAAACAAGAAAAAAGAGTATTCACGACGTTCTCTCATCCACTTCAAAGTATCCTGACAGTGGATTTTGAACGGTGTAAGTTTGGCACTACCAACAAGACTTGGCGAGGGTGGCGTTCCTGCTTGGCTCCCACAGTGAGATTCGCACCAACTAGGATGATATATATCCTTTTAGCTGAGTTTGCAAAAAAATATCTTGCACATTTATGACAGAGAAGGTATTTTGCTATTTTACCTTGTGTGGATATTGTTATTATTATTGTGATTAAGATTACTGTGGTCATTCATTTTAAGATTGGGACTAAGGCTACATCTCCTCTCCTTTCTTCGTTGTTGACGCTCTTCACGCCAACTTTTGGCTCTTTTTAGACAAGGACTTCTAGTTGGACTAGGGAGAGGGCTCAAACTTTGAGGACTAAGGTTGGGTGGTGTCAAGTTATATGGACTTAAACTATTGGGCGACATTTGAGGTACAGGTATATCGACAGGCGATGGCGAAGGGTGTAAATACGACGAAGAGTTTAATGAAGAGTAAGAAACTTGCGAACTTATAGCAGGTACAGTTATATTAACGTTGATGTTGTTGAGATTTACTACTGAGCCTGGTCTGCTCTCCGGATGTGGTGAACCCTTGAAAACAGAAAGAAAGTGCATAAAGTACGCTGAAGGCTACCACTGTTATTACATCCAACATCCATGTCCAAAGTGCCACGTAAAATTTAAAGCAACTTAGATTCAGAAACATTCATGCGTCACAGAAAAGTCCCGCTAGAGCAGCTAGACATATTTTACTCAACGAAAGAAGAAATTCATGCTATATTGCGCAAAATGCGCTAAAGAAATTGCATTTAATGTTAAAATACGACATGTCACTAATAAAGTTTAAACTAATATGTATTACTGTTTACGTGCTGAAAAACCTTTTCAGAAAAGGAGAAGTAATACACTTTGCGAAAACTTTTGATGCATAAAGGGTGTTTAATGAAATTAAGGTGAAAATTTTGCTTGTCTGCAATTATTCATGGCTCATCAATATCTAAATGAAAATGTCAAACTAACTTGGTAAAATACTTTTGCACCATGCGATTTAAAAAATATGTACTAGTATATTGGATCTGTTTAAAGATCACTTCCACGTAAAACACTGGCGGATACGCCATGTTTTTACATTTTCATCTAGATACTGATCAGTGATGAAATATAATTTGCAGGTGAAATTTTCACTATTATTCCAAAAAACAGCGTCTTCCATAGAACTTTTCGCAACTTGTAATACTTTGTTAGCACGCTTTAATACTGTAAGCGAATAAAAATATATCTGCACCTGATTCCATGAATTTGTAAGCTAAAACAAGAGAGAAATGAGACAAGTCACAGTAAGTATACGTCATATTACGAGGATAAGAAAATACTCACTCAGAGAAAAGAATGGAGAAATTGCTTGGATGTTAAATTCATTAAAATTACTGACAATAATATTTGAGTTTTGCATAATAGTTTTATGGGTAATTTCTTTTCCAAGAGGTAAAATTTATATGATGAAACGAACACCTCTGATTCTTCTGCCATCGCCTACAAAAAAAATACTATTGATTGCTTGCGTAATGCCAAGGTAAAAAGAACATCAAGATCAAAATTTGTACAACAATGTTGGAACTGAGCACCTAGCTCCTGATTCAGACGTACAGAATCTTCCCATCCGAGGGC
>JAHZMZ010001966.1:0-21282 GCA_027743805.1 Lepidocyrtoides sp. E14
TGGTCATCGGTGACATAATTTATTTACACACCTTACTGTGAACCGACCGTAATTTAATAAATGAGATTGGCCATAACTGCAAAGAATACCTTGACCCAGAAAACATTTTCTCTTCGACATCCGTCTTCATCTTTTATTTCGGAAAAGATGTACTGCATATTTCTTAAAAATTTAATTTGAACCAAGTGATAAATATTGACTTGAACATGAATAAAATACAATGTACATGTATACTAGCTTGTAACATGCTAATTTTCTGCTGGTTGGCAGCATTTCCAATGACTTTGCAGTAGCTATCCTGTCAAGTCAAAATTGTGTCAGCCAGGTAACCAATGTAGAATGTAGATTTAGTTGGTGAATATTTTGATAAGGAATTTGATGGAAAAAATACTTCAAATGTTAGAGCTACTACAACAACTACTACTACTACTACCTTCCTTATAACAGACAGCTAAGCATATTTTTAAATTACAATACAGCTACCACACAGTTTGCATGAATGTTACAAGTTAAATTTGTTGACAATGCCTTTTTTGTGTTCTCTGACAGTCGGTAGAATTTTGGAATTTAAATATGTACCTGCCCATTTCCCCTTCAAAATCCTGAAAAAAAAGCTTTAAAGTGATAAACAAATTTAAATACCTACATTGTACCAAGAAACGAAATGTACATAAATTTTGTAGTATGGAAAAACAGACTCGTACATCACATTCCCATGATGATGATCATCATCATCATTATCATCATCACTTCCAATATTATCATACATTCAAGCATGAAGGATATGTTTTGAGAATGAGTGATTGACTGTATGTCAGTATGACGAATTGTAAATTTCTTTTAGATAGAGTAGTACTCACGTAAATAAAAAAAAATACCGTTTTCGGCAAAAAAAAGTAGGAAACAAGCTGTAATGGTATGAGTAGTAATGTGGAATAGAAGTAAAATATCTTGTGCAGGTATGTTCATCTCTACTTGTGCTGTCAGTCGTTTGCGTATGAATTTTCGGAAGTAATCTCAAGAGATGTGAGAGAGTAATGCAACAAACATGTCTGCAGACATGCTTGATGATGATGGCAGCAGTAGCACTATCTGCTACATTTTTTTTCAATACTATTATATCTGCCTAGATGGTAACATTTATGTATGTAGTAGTAGTGTTAGACAGTGCTTCAATTCACCATCCCACCACTACCGTTAAAAAATCTATCCTTGTTTAAAGTGCCGTAGAAGTAGTAGAGTGTGTTAGGACTCCCAACTTAGGAGACGTACGACGACAACAAGATATTAACTTTTGTTTTTATGAAATACATACATTCTCCATTAAGCCTTTTAGAATATCTACTTGAAAGGCGAAAAAAAGTGCCACCAACAAGTAAACATGAATGTAGAACGAGAGTGTAACTAAAAAAAGCAAAGTAGTACGACACGATAAACGTCGCTACTGTTTCCGTCTATCTATCTATCCATATCTTCTTCTTCTCCTCTCTCTCATTCTACTAAACTGAAGATGCAATATGTGCGGTAATGTCACTCTATCCAGTTTTCTCTACTCTCTGTCAACGGAAAGTGTCAATGAGAATGCTCGAGTGCAACTCAACAGCAGATGTAGCACACGCATCGTCACCATATCGTCAAGGAATGTTCTCAAGTGGCATACCTAAAGTCGGGAAATTGAAAGTGAAAAGAAAAATATATATAATTCCAACAAGCGTACTGCATACACCATAACAGCACAACATTTACCAGGATGGATTCTCCTCATCTCCTTTTTATCTGTCTTTGAAGACATCAGGCGTGCCGTCATTCCTTCCCTGAACCACATTTTATACTCATGTCTTTAGCTGGAAAGAGTTTTAAGGTCTGACCTTGCTTCAATGAACAGAAACAGCAGCAACGAGAGAAAAAAATATATATAAACTGGGAAAAGGAAGGAATTGTATTATTGTCGTCTTTGACAAAGGCTGGTAGACACATTCATCCAAATGGCAGAAAATGTTTTAAAAAAATTTACCATTTAGATAACAAGCAAAAGTATATTGCATTTTTTTCTCTTCCTCTCTTTTATTTTGTCTTATTGAGGACTCTACTTTTTTAAACGGTAAAATTGTTCCAAGAGAAGGGAATGGAGCCTCCTTACTGTACGTAAAAAGAGGAAATAACATAAATAGTGGCAAGCAAGCGAAGCGACATTATTACGACTTACATAAATAAGCTGTGATAGTTGTTAGTATTTAGTATCAGCTTACAACAAGCGTTTTAAGTACAAAAGGAATAAGTGGTCTTAAGAAAAGTATGACTCTCTCTACCAGTTTCGTTTCACTATAAATACCTCTCTTATCCCCGTCTTTGTGTCTGAGAAGTACTTGGTAGCATAGTTTAAATCTCTGGTCTGCGACCTGCGTCCCTCGCTCTCTCTCTCTCTCTGGATAGATGCTTTTCCGGTGGTCGTAGTATTAATATCAAATGTGCTTTTGTGATATTACTATCGTTTCTGATGCTTTCATGCATGCACCACCACCACCATCACCATCGTCATCATTCACATGTTAACTTTTTTATTCTTCTCAGTGACTCTTGTTCCTTGGAGGTGGTGGTGGCTTGAAAAGAATGGAAAAATAATATAAATACGTGTTTACATAAATTCCTATGAAGCAGACACGCATACCTATTTAAGCTTGTGTGCTGCTCGTTCATGAAATATGTAAAAAGCGTTGAATTGACGTTGCTGTGTGGTGCAAGTGTGTTGTTGTGTGTTTGGCCTTGTGAGAGCTGTGTCGCTGCTGCATACTGGAAAAGGGAAGATTGCATTGCAGTCTCCTTCACACAAAGACTATTTTCGTGGTGACAACGGTGGTTGATGACGGTGGTGTTGATGGTTTCGAGACCTCCCAATATCATCGCTTGCATCTCTCTCTCTCTCTCTCTCACACTCTCTGTTTCTGTCTATATGTCTTTTCTTTCATTCCGTCGAATATGGAAATGCTTTTTTGTTCAGTTGGAGTGTGTGCAGTTGTAGTTCGTTGCAGTGTAAAAAGGGAGGAAACTTGAAGACAATACATTTATTTACACTCACATACACACATCTTCTTCCCCCTTTTTTAAATTATATTACTCTCTGGCTGGCAGTGGCAATGATTCCTCCTTTAAAAAATGTAATTGTCTGAGAATTTGGTGCTTGTTTGCTTAGAGGTTTCTGAAGAACTGCATCTTCAACAACTTGCCCCAAGTTGAGTACAAAAAAAGTATTAGCTTTTTACAGACTTCCACTGCAAATGAGATGAAACATTCTTTTTCTCTCCAACGTTCTAATCCTATCCTATTAAAAATTTAGACCGGAAAGTAAAAAAAAAACAAAGAATTGAGCTTCGAGAAGGGGAAACAAGGGAAGAATTGTTGGTCTTGTTCACACACAAGCAAAATGTTATGTAAGTGTATACCAGTCTCAAAATATATTTAGTTTATAGCTATGGTGATGGGGTGTAAAAAAGAATGTACCACGACTTGTAAGTCAAATAGAGCAACTTTTTGGTTGCACATACATTTATTTGTTCATTGAAAGTCGCTAAAAACTTTATGTAATGATATGATGGTCTATAAAATTCTTTGTGTGTGTGTGTGTGTGTCGTGGTAACTTCAATCATAAAAAAAATGTGCACTTTTTGTTTGTACACGTTATTAGCGTGGTTAGAAGAATCTCTCATTTTCAACCTTACTTTCTTTTCTTCTGTTGATGTTGTCGGCTTTATTATTTTTTTTCTCCTTCGTTTCCCCTTTCGCCTATACTATTTCGACTCAAGTCAATAAAGTAAAATTAACAAGTTAAACTGAAAAAGGCAAAAAGTACAAGGGAGTAGTGTTACAGAACTGGCTGAACGAAGTAGCTGTGCCAACAAACCAAGAAAAACATAAGAGCGTATTATTTTTTTCTTGATAAACTCTTTACTTAATAACGACAAATAATATAACTTTGTTCATTTCAGCCGTTCGAGTTTTGTGCAAAGTTTGAGTACAGATACATAGGTACCAGGATATAAAGAAGTAGCAAAAACTATATACTAAAAAAATGTAGACCTCTTCGTTAAATACATGTGTGCATATATTTTTAAACATACATTACGACATAATTTGGTGGATTTTTATCCTCCTTCTCCATGAAACATTAATAATTTTACCGTCTCGCTATATCTAAAAATTCCTTTCCCAGAAACCCTCATGCTAGGTGTGGAGTTAGCAAAATGCATTTAAACACGTACAAGTAATAACTGACGAGTGAAAATTTGTCATAGTGAGTGGATTAGGCAGTTTATTACTTCACTACTATAATACCCTTTTGATGATGGTGGCAAGTAATTTAAAAATTATTCCCTCATTTATTTTTCTCTCTCTCTTCTCTCACTTTACACTTCATATCGTCCCTGTACATGTTGTAACTAGACATGGGTAAAGTGGCCACACCAAAACTTCTCACGCAGTATATTATAAAAAAATAAGTTACTACTACCAGCTTGTAAACTACCTCGTCGTAAAAACAGTGTACTTACTTCGATTAACATGATGAATGTATATGTATCCATGTAAGAAAAACACCTTGGCAATAATGCAGTAGCACTTGCTCCGACGACACTAATTCACCAGTCAACGAAGACAGTCTTGGTGAATAAAAAGAAGCAGAAGAAAGCCGAGGGACTGCAAGAAGGAAGTTGTTTAGTGCTAAGGGCAAAGTTCTGAAGAGGAATCTTTTGAATCTCATCTGTCTTCAAAACTATGATATGTGCACTTACCTGCTACTTTGTCGTGTCCATAATATGTAATACACGTACTATTAGCATTACAGGACATTTCTATTTTCAACCTTATATCCCTACTCCTACTCAACTTCTCTCATTCTTGTGTACCTACACATATATATCTATTTTTTCATAGCATTTCCACCTCCAGGAAAAAAAAGAAACTAGGAAAAATAGGAGAGCCGCTTTCCTTTCTACTTTTTTTTTCATTGAGTTGCGGAGTAAATCAAGAGGCCTTTCATTTTTTTTTCACTGGTAACTCTAGATACCTATTTGCTTTTTTATACATTCTGTATAATATGCTATACTCTTTCCAGTTTCTATGAATGTTAGCATGGTGTCGGTTTTCATTATTTTACGTACATTTTCCGGTAATAGCAAACATTTTTATTAAGGATGGTAGTTCTTAGGAAGGCATAGAAAAGAGGGAATGTAGTGTGTCTTTATATTATGAATACATACATGGATGCTTGTGAAACAAGATAAGCAGAAGAACTGGATGATTATGATGACGACTGGTTAGAAGGGAAAAATAAGGGATGTGAATTGTGTCACGCTCTTGAGTGACTGCTGGCAGTCATCTTAAGAAGATGGAGAAGTTGAGTACTGTGTGAGTTTATGAGTTTTTACGACATTTCTATTACTTGTGCTATCACTCCGCACACTGCTACTACACAGTCCAAAGAAAAAAAAATTTACACAATTTTTTCATTCCCTGCCAACCGACACTTACAATGATCTGTCTAAGAAGCAAGAATAAGTGCACTTCATTTCCCAACCCTGAACTAAATTTCGTTGCGCAGGAAAGGAAATATGAAAGAAAGTACTAAAAAAATGAGCATATTAAATAAGTATACCATCACGTTTGAAAACAAGATTCCCATTTTCTCTCACACTAACTATTTTTTTAAATGTCTCGCCATATGAACCAACACTGGTTTTATTACTACTTCGTCTCAAGATGTGCGTTTTTTTCAGCTTTGTTTCATGAAATAACATATAATCTACAAATATAATGCATTTTTCTAAATACACAAGAAGTGTACAAGATTTTCAAAGGGAAAAATTTATTTACTTTTTACCACGCTGTAAAAAATGGTATGTCAAACCGTACCAAAAAAAGAGGCAACTTGGTCAAATGGAATATAACCACTATTAACAATTACAAAGATAATATTGTTAAAAGTAATTGCAAACTTATGTGCTCATGCTGATGCTTACAAATTTTATGTCAATATAATGGTTTTGGTCTGAAGCAACAGAGCCACATCTAAAATATATTTTATGATCCGTGCCACATCTAATGTTTACCTTACCGTTTAAAATTTTCTGTTCCATTTGAAATTTCACTTCTGGTTTTCATGTGGTAAATTTTATGTTTCTTTATGTAGTAGTTGGTAAGTTATTTATGAGGCAAAAATAGGAGTTCAATACAGTTGACAAAGTTGGACCAAGTTGATGCCATTTTCTGTAACCGTAGTCAGTTATTTACCGCCTTTCTGTTATTATTGGCAGTGACCTAAGTAGATTGCTTGTGAACTTCTTGCATGTAAAATCAGTTCTTGACTGAAATCCCACGTACGCATTTGCTTTCTATTGAGGGCGAGCTTTGTTAAACAGAGAATAATAAATGTTTTCCATGCATTCCATATGATCTGTTACAAAATGGATCTAACGTTGTGACGTGGATGTTGACTTTTTTTATAGCTTTTTTTTGTAATAAAAGTGCATATATGTTTGCCACAGGAACAAGCGTATAGAAAAAAAAGTACAAAGAATGCGTTCCTTCTTCTTGTGTCAAAGTGTTCATGTTTGCTGATTTTTTTAGCTTAAACTTTTTCACATTTTCTCACGTTCTCGCCTTTTTTTAATATTGGACATGTGTGCATACACACCTAAAACATATAAAGTGTGCTGGCTGGCACATCCCCTACAATGTGAAAACAGTAAAGAAAAACAGTAAGACTGTTTAATTGCTCATTGACTTTTGCTAAACTGTCGGAGAAACCAAGAGGGCACAGTTGAAAGCCCTCTTGTCAAGTGAAATAGTCACTTACTGCTTTTACAACTTTATACCATGATATCTCTCAGGTATGTATGTTTTATATTTTTCAGTTACTACTCCGGCCTGTCACGCACATTTTATGACTTTACAAGCAAAAAAAAGAACCTGTGACTGCTCACACATCGCATTTCAACATTTTTAGTGTAAAAAACGTAGCATCTAAAAAAAAGTTAAGATTTTGACTAGAAAAAAAATTGGTTCATGCTGAAAGCTGATTAAGAGACTGAGCTGCAATTGATTTGTGGGAATGAAATGAAAAGATAAGGACGATATAGTTAGAAAACAAGTGTACGCATGTATGTAGTAGACCTTGTATATAATATTTTATTTACAAGTGCTTGAATAATTGAAAATGTGTACTTTACGAAATGAGAATTAAGTTAGTTTTTTTTCGCCATTTTTAGGTTACGAAAGAGCAGATTAGAAATGCAGACAGAAACTTGTAGAGTTTCTGGAAATGGCAACATTATTAAAACTTCCATAACAATTTTCTTTCTCTCTCTCTCACTTTTTTAAAGCCTAATTTTCCCATCCGTTTTAGATCAATGCTTCATTTATAATGCAGGACAACCTTGTTCTATATAAATTCTTTTATTCCACTCCAGTTAGTTATAAGGTGAGTAAATCCTCTGTTACGAAATTCCACACTGCTGCCTTTCAGTGTTTAGATCGAGTTTTTTACATACTTTGCTATTCTTGGCAGGAGGGTGATGAGAGAAGATGAAGAGGCGGGTGAGAGGCATTTATGGGAGAAAAGAGGCGGAAGGAAAACTACTAGTGAAATTGGACAACTCGTTTCATGTTCCTTTTTTTCCATTTTACTGTTACGTTCCTTTTCATTTCATACTCTGAACCTACTCTTCTATAAAACTACCCTGCAGTACTGACACATGAACAAATAAAAAAAAAATTTACAGAGAAGAAGCTATCCAGTTACAAAAACGTCCCTGGTTAAGTAACTTGTATGTGCCAAATTAGTTTCCAACAGTTGCTTCCGTCATTGCGCTTGTTTTCCTCAGGATGAAATGAAATTTTGAAAAGTGGATTAATTTACTATTCAAACGCGCGTGTACATAATTTACTTCTTATTCATAAGAACAAAAAACAAAAACACTTCTTTACCTCTTGGCTTACTTTGAGACAAGTAGGAAGGATTATTGGTGTTGAGCTTTAGGGCTTCTTCTAGCCAATTGAAAATAAAATCCCGTACAAAGCATATAAAAGGAAAACGTAACTTGCTTCCTGTACTTCTGTCCTGACAACTTTAAAGCTACATTACTAAACCAACGGCCTATTAATAAGTTGTGTAAACCTGGATTGGTGAAATAAGCAAGTTGATTCATTCTACTAGAATGGATAGAGAAAGTCAAAAGGAAACCTTGTATGTTTTTTTGGTGCTTGATGTATGCACTCACCTATTTTTACTTTTTGCTCACTTGTTCATCACTCGAATTAAATACCTTCTATTCAAATAATATACTGTTTTTGGCTAACTGCGTAAGTCAAAAAAATGCGTAAAAATATTCTTTATGCATCATTTACAATACAAGGTTTAAGGAATGTGAGTAATTCGAATTTGGCAGTGACTACAAAAGTTACTCCAACCCAGGCCACAGGCAGGGCCATAAATATTTTTTTTACAAATTTATATTCACCACTCTCTCGTTACACATTGTTTTTGAAAATGTTTAAAAACAGATAGATACTTGCCGTGACAGGCAAGTTATGCACCCAAACACTTGTACGTAAATACTTCTTCTCTAAATAAAAAAAATGTTCCGGTAAAAAAACCCTACTACTTTCTTTTGATCTTGTAATGAAATTTATTTCAAAATGGTATTGAGAAAACGTGCTCACAAATAAAAAAAACAATCAGTATCATCATCATCATTAGCAGTAAAAGTATCAGCAACAGCTAGACAGACTTCTTTCAACGCCTGATCTTGTTTCCTGCGTAGGTCTTGTTTGTGAGATAACTAATAATAATGACATTCTGATAGTATCACCGTTTCCCATCCTAATCCTAATACAGATTTGGGTTACACATTAACTACTTTGTGTGTATGTGTGTGCTTATCTCTGGTAGGAAATCTCTCTTTTTCTAACTGGATTTATTATTCTCTCACTCACACACAAAAAAACAAGTCTCTTTTGTCTACATCTTCCGAGTCTCAGGAACTAAAAAAAAGTAGCAGAATTACAAAACAGTGGAAATCAGGAGTTTCCTTTTCCCGTTCATTGATCCATGTGCGCATTGTTCCTTTCCTCACTCGTAAAATTCCTTCTTCCATGATGCCTATTTACGTACCTTTTCCCTAACGTATCTATTATGCACCAGAGGTATGTATCCACTATCCACTTAAATATCTACTATTACAAAACTCTATAATCTAGATCTCTATAAAAAGATCCCAATTGTTTGTAACTATTTTTTTTCTAAATCCTTGGAAATAAAAGGCGCATGGAATCGCTAATATCCAAAAATTCTAAGTAGAATGTATTGTATGAGAGAATCCCAGCAGACACACAAGCAAGAAGAAAAAAAAATGTGAAAAAGTTTACCGATGGAATTGTTTAGTGTAAAAAAATGCACATAAAGTAACATAGGAAATTAGGCATTCCATTGAGAGTGAGTGAGTGATATTCTTGCTGGATGGTGGCACATGTTGGATAAGCCGGTGAACTGGATTTTCCTTTGATTTGCTAACTGAACTCCCAAAAAAATGGCTGGTAGTGGTAGTGGTGGTGGTGATGGGAGATGAAGTGTGTGGTAGTCATGTTTTGTATTTAGGTATATGTGTCTTTGTGCTGTGTTAAGACGACGTGATCAGTAAAAAAACGGGAGCGAAGAGGATGGGAATGTTTAGAGGAAGAAAAAAAAGTATAAAAGCTGAGCTCAGCCACACTTAACTTATTTACTCTTGCCTTAAGGAGCTCAATATGGTGTCGTTGGTGGCACGGTGGCAGCGTCAGAAACGGTTGTAGTATTGGCAGAGGTGGCGAGATAGGCAAACACACACACGCATTCAAGTCACTACTACAAAAACTACTCAGCAGCGTGCATGTAGCATTATTTACACCTAGGAAAAAAAGGAGAAAGGAGGAGGAAATAGAGAGCTAAATGAATCTTGTATAAAGGAACATGTTGTCTTTTGTTGTTTTTCTCATGGACTATATCTTATTCAATCGGTGTTGCATATAATGGCGTTAGAACAACCACAAAAGAAAAAGTTTCTTTTTTTTCATCCTCTTTCCCTTCCTGCTACCACCGCTGCTGCTTATGAAAGTATCATTCCGTCACTTTCCCTGGTGCTATTTCGTGATCATATTAGATCAAGAAAGCTTCTTCATGCCTCTACACCTACTCTTACATTTTTTTTCACAATACATAATAATTCTCTTTCTTCCCACTTCTCCCGTTTTGTTCTTTACTCTTTTCTTGTGTCAACATTTACCCGTCTTTTGTAAGTGGGCGTATCCATTTCAAAAACAACAGAAGGTGTACTCACTTGTTATTAAATAAGCGTATCTTTTTCTGTGGCATGATTCAGACAACAACAACAGCAAAAAAACAAAAGCATGTTGTCATTTCTCACATATTGCATAATATTTATGGCTGTAGATGGATATTGCATTGCATGCACACGTCATGCATCTACATCTGTCTATAAACTATACAATATATAAATATTTTTTATTTATGGTGTGCGTGACCATAAAATTCTCAGTCTTTTACGTTCCTTTCAAAGATAAAACATAAAATGGAAAGAAAAAAAGACTCTTTCCATAATATTTTTTTGCTGTATGCCATCATCATCACACATACGACGCTTTTCTGATTTACATCAAACCATGATGTTTTTGACGTGACACTCACACTGACTGGTTGCATTGCTCAGTCTCTCTGGAACTTCTACTACTTGGACTGCCAGTTTTGTTACTCTCTTTTTTTTGTCATCTACTACTACTACGCACACAGTTAGTGGTGATGATGACGAAACTTGGTAGGCAAGTTGAAAGCAGCAGTGGATTTGCTCGCTCGCTAGTGTTGCACAATAGTCGTCTTTTTATTATTAAACAATGAACGACACATTTGGGAAATAGTTGATTCTTTTGATGATGTTTCCAGAAACTAATTATGAGTGCTTGCTGCTTTTCGGTACTGGTGGTGGTGGTGGTAGTAGTAGTACTAAAGGCAACGGTACTGTTCTCCAATTTCCATTTAATGTTTTTACTTCAATAAGTCCCGGCAGCAGTAGTGGCAGGATATACGCTTAAGTAAACGTTGATATGTATCCAGGGAAATATCAAAATGCAAGGGCACTACTTCTACTCGCTCAAAGTTTATGACAGTACTTATTCCCCAATTGTTAATTTTTCGCCACGTTACCTTTTCAAATCTAGCTCGTCAACCAACCAGCATGAACATACATATCTATGTATTTATATTGTGAGCATTAGCATTTCTTCTTGTTAAACCAGGTACATGCATATTAGTATAATATACTGCTAGAAAAGTAATTCTGATTCTAGTGCCCAATTTGTGAGGCCTGAAATGATCAAAGATAAAAGCATGCATGTGTAGGTGCTAGACTTAAAATGTGCACCTTACCAGTTCATAAAGTTTCTAAATTGAACTTCCTGATTTCTTTATTGTCCTGCTTTGTTGGAAAATGTCAAACCAGCGTAACTTTTCATTACTCAAAAAACATGCAGTTGGAGTCCTGCACTATAGTATTTACGTCAGTTTTCACCAGGAATCCTTTCATAGAGAGATTGGAGAATTTTTTTATAGTGTATTCACATTTTCTACCCATTTTTGCCAATGGGCACTTTTACACTGATTTGTTTTTGGCGATTTTGATTGGCACTAATTTACATGTAGGAAAATGACTGGCTTTTTGCAATTACAACTTTATCATTTCAGTAATAAGCTAGGTAGTCTAGAGTTCATGATATTATTTTTGCTCGAGTATCGCCAAACGTGACTTGTTTCTCTCACTCTTGAAAATATTACACTCAACTTACTTCATTGTAACTATGGTAAAGTCAGCTGCATATTTTTTGGTTGTGTTTGCCTACTCCAAAATAAAACACTCATGATTTTGAGAGAGGTTCTATCGTGCATGTCACTAAAATTCGTTTGAAATGGAAAGTCACATAAAATATTATAAAAACAGGATACATGATAAAAACGGGACAACGAGATGACAAGAACAAGCCAGCCAAGTAGAAAATTCATGGTGAAGTCTTCATAAAATTAATATAAACATATAAGGAAAAAAATAACGGCAAGCAGGGGAAAAAAGTGAATACATGTGAATTTAGTATGATGCTGTTCGTCAAAAAATGTAGGGCATGAATCTTGTTATTACATGGTCTTGTAAACGGAAAGTGGCACTTTTTCCATCCTCTCTCCTTCACTCAGGTTGTTGTTGCCAGTGGAAAAACGAGCAGTGACAGAACACGAGAAACTGGTACTGCACAGAGAGAGAGAGAGAGAGAACGTAACTCTCTTGTATTTTTTTCTCACTGTTTCAAAAAATAATGTACTTCAGCCTCTCTGTCTCTCATATTTTTTTAAGTGCTCACTACTATACTCACATATTATACGTATTAAAGGTAGTGCATTCACAACAACCGTAACCAGTAAAAAGCAAAAAAAAAAAGATATCTTCATACAATGACTCCGATTTATCCTTTTTTGTATTTAACCTAGACGCAAGCATGATATTTTAACCTGTAAATGCATGGGAAAAATGGGAATGAGGCATTGTATGCTTACATGTGTCTACTTTCTCTTTAGATTTTTTAAGCACTGTTGCTCACACAATGCGAGTGCAACCCCAACCACGACTTTTCTGTAAATGTACGACACTCATTGGTATAACAAGCACAAAAACTGGCAATTCTGTGTACCCTGTCAAGCTCATAATTCCCAGTTCCTATTTGCATGTCCCACAGGTTTTAATTATTCACGAAAGCAGAAGGAGTGAGTGAGTGAGTGCAGACGAGTTTTTCTATGACACTTTGCAGATCTCCCAGATCAGCTCGACAACAACAACAACATCAGCAGCAGCAGTAGCAGGACAAGCCAAAAAAGATAGAAAGAAGGAAAGAGAAAGCAACTACTTACTATAGTACTACGGTTGTGTAAAAGTTGAGATCACTAGTACAAGGTTGCCCTTTCCCCTTTCTTCTGTGTTTCATTTTGTTCTTGAGATCACTCTACACATTTTTTTTTCTCTTTTCCTAACCTACCAACAAAAAAACAGGGCAACAATACCACTTGCCCTTTCATCAAGATGAAAGGAAAATATATAGGAAATTAAGTGAAAGTCTAAATCTTCATCATCATCTAGTATTCCTTGTGTACCTACTGACGTGCTGTACTACTACCCATTTATTTCAGATAATTACACTGTTTACAACAACCACAGAGATTACCACAGCATGAAAGTACCAATAAAATGATCATTACTGAGCTTCCACTACAGGAGATTAATTTTACATATTCTGTGTACTCCATTTTCTGCCAAGCACAAATGCATCCATATTTTCTCAAAGTCGGCTGAATTGATTAAATTGGAGTGAAAATTGGGGCAGAGCTACATATAACAAAAAAAATCTTAATAGTAGTGCACAACGGTTATTGTAGTCTCTCCTCTTTGAGTTGAATGTGTAGCATGAAATGAAATACACACGCTGTTTATTTTGTTTGCTGTGAGGCTGAAATGCAATTCAGGAAAATAGACGTTTCTAGGGCATAGTCATTACTTGAGGAGAGAGCAGAAGATGTGCAAAATTGCTGTGTAAGATTTACCACCGACAAAGGCAACATGAATTATTAACTGTAACAGTTGAACTGAACTTAACATACTGCTACCTTTGCATGTTGTTGTTATTGTGCTGCTAGTGGTGATGATGATGATGGTGATGGTATGCCGGTAGTACTTAGTAGTAGTAGTGGTGTTATTTGTTAGAATATGGGCTAAGGTAAAAAAAACAAGGCGTTTTGTCTATCTGGTGGTCGCTCTACAACAGCAACTGAAAATACTTTGTAAAAGAACGGTCGTTATTATAGTTATTATTATTATTTATTTTGGCTTGCTCTTTTTTTTCAAACATGATCAGCATCAACGACAACATCATCACGGTGAATCTTTTTTTAACCACCTTTGTGATTTCCGTATACACACATTTTCCTCCTTGCTGTTATGAGTTTTGACAGACAAACTCCTTGTGCTGCTTTTGTTGCACATTTGAAAAACGAAGTTGACGACTACTACAAGTAAATTGTGTTTATTCAGCCAGAAGCTTGTCTTTTCATTTCACTAAAAATTAAGTTCATACTCCATTACCATCAATGGCCTGCCTGCCTGCCACATTGGTAGCGCCGCTACTGCCACCACCACCACCACCACAATCAACATCAGTCAGTACAAGCCTACAGTCATCATTATTCTATATTTCTTTTTTCTTCCCCCGCCACCATCCTCTCTACTGCCATCATCATCATCACATCATCTACCGTCGTCACTTAAATGGAAATGACATTGAATATGTTTCCAAGCTTTTCTTGTTGCTCATTTTATGCAATTTTCAGAGAGAACAGAGTTAGAGTAGACAGCGACAAGAGCAGCAGCAGGCAACATTTTTGCTGCAACCTCCCCCTGTGTCACTTTCCGCACAGCGGTTTGTCCTCTACAAACGAAAAATAAAGTGACTGACAAAAGACGCAACAGTGAAAAGCTAGTATCCCTTTAGGCATTCAAAGCATATTATTATACATTTAAAAATATATATTAGGTATACAAACATAACATATTATATTGGCATTGCTATCACTGCTGCTCGCTATTATACAATATTTTTTCTGTCAGTAGTTTTGCTAGCAGTGCTTAGTAGTAGTGAGTAGTAAGGCATTTGACGAGCACAAGTTCTCTGAAGGAGTTGGAACAAAAAAAAATCTTTTTTCTTCATTCACTTCTCTGTTTGTGATCTCTTTTAACTTTGCTCGCTCCGGTTTGCTCTCTTTTTCTACTTCTTTTTTTTTTAAAAAAAAAACATCATCTTCATCAGTAGCACTAGTTGAAGTAGAGGAATGAGTGCTGCTGTCATTATACATGAATACTTCAGTGGTCTGATTCTGTGGTAATTTCTTTTTACTGTGCTGTGAGACGGAACCCTTGAGTGAAGATTACTTTTGAAAAGACTTCTAAGTGTCACACAGAACAATAACGAAAATGTCAAAGACAACTGTGGTGATTATCATGATAATAATGATGATGTTCACAAATTTTCCTACTACTTACCACCACACTGTATGTATCACATCACAGTACATTTCTAATGATGATTATCTTGTGTTGATCATTCATTGTCAAAATTAATTTATAAATATCTACACATATCTATACATCTGAAAGAGAGAGAGAGGGAGAGTGTATGTGCATGTTCATTGTACATGTTTTTTCTTTTGATGAATCTCTCAAGTACAAAAATAATGGTTTTTCAGCTGATGAATTTAATTCTACTTTAATTTACTTTCAGATTCAACTGGCATCAGAACTAAAATTTAAAAAAAAACATCATTATTACACTTGAGTTGCAACAGCATCTCCCTGAAATAATCATGAAAAACCACATACATACATACAACATTCAAATTTGGATGTGTACTGTGCAATATCAATCTTGCATTAATTACTCGTCAAATTTTAATTACTTTTCTTGACAACGGCGCACACATATTATCTCGTCCTTTTTTGGCTGTACCCTATCCCTTTTTGTCACACCATGATTGAGTGTGTATGATGTGCATATGTACTCTAAATAAACAAAATGTGTATGCATGCAAGCAAGCATTGCAAAAGTATGCCGTTCTACTGCTACACACTACTCGTCCTCAATAATCTCCTCGGTGTATTGCATCTAATAATACAAAACAGAGATGATCCACTAAATTGACTGCATATTTTAGTTTCAATGCGGCACTGCGAAATTCAAGAAAAATAAATAAATAAATGGGCAAATTTTTAACCTTCTTCTTTTCCATTACTATTATTATTATTATTACTATTACATACAGCACAGCTTATATACTCGTGGTACATAGCATAACAACGGAAAAAAATATTTTGTCAAGAAAAAGTTTGCTTTGAATCTCACCCCTTAAAGTTTTATTACATCGTTATGTTTAATCGTTTTTTGTATAAACCAAGCTACGCTAACCAAATATCAAACATACGGCAAGGCAGATAACTAATGAAGAGTCAAACTGCGTTACTTCACTGAACACGCCATTTTATTGCAAAGCTGACTCAGACTCGTTTGACTGATTTTTACTTGCTTTTCACTCCTGCTGTTAATCATCCAAATTTATTAGAGCTATAAACTCTGAGTATTTTTTTGAAAAAAAATCGATCGTTGCAAGATTACCCTGTTCATTTTTTTTATTTATATTGACAAAAGAAATAAAAAAGTGAATACATATACTTTAAAACAAAATCTTACGGAATGGTAGTATGAAATGAATTATTGGAATACGATAATGATGATTTTTTTGACCAGATATCTACATGCATCTAAACTAAACTAAAACAAAATATTTAGCTGTGTTAGTAAAATGAAATTGCTCCAATGACTAATGACGATAGTTACCGGTTAGTTTGGAGCATGAGATTAGATTATTTATACATTTTGCTTTTGCAGTTTAGTGCAACTTTTGTTTGCAAAGTTATTTAATAACTGTGCACTACTGTTGCAAAAATATGATATGGCAGTCAGCAGAAAATAGTAATATTATTATTATGGTTCAGACTGTGTGGCATACTGTGCATGCATCGTGCATAAAGGAAACTAGTTCATATTGACTTTTAAAATTACGTTACATTTAGAATAGTATTTTAGATTGGTTTAGTGATGGAAATAGAAGACTAATTTGGAAAGACGGTTCATTTTGCTGATGCAGCATTTGGCACCAGTCTTGAAAGAAACTCTGAGTAAAAGGACTTTGAAATCCTGTAATCCTGTTTTATCACAGTGTAAGCTAATAACGATGATGATGATGAGGAGGAGGAGGAGGAAAAGGATGAGGAGAATGAGGATTATATAGTGTATCCATAAAAAATGCATTATACCATAAATAATTCTGGCAGGTCTATCAAACTGACTTGAAGTAGTAAACAATATAGAATTTTAATGATTATTATTAAATATTTCTTCTTTTTATTTTTCCTTTTCAGACTGACTAGGACCAACCGTGGAATGGATTGGTCATTCAATCATCATTCCAAAGCACGACCAGCAGTGTTTCCAATTCGAATATGGTGTATCGTATTTTTAACCCTCACTTTTGGATTCCTTGAATTCAACTCGGTGGCGGTGGTTGCCGACTCCAGCCCTCCGGTGGCGGATGTGGAGGATTTGTTTAAAGGTAAGAGAAAGAGGAAATTGTTCAAGTGAAAAATGAACCAGTCATGCTATCACTTTGTATTCAGGCAGTGTAGACTATAAAATATTGACGACTGACAAATGCATATCTAAAAAAGTACGATAAGTATATTACCATCATATTATTCTTTGCTCTGTTTTCTTAGTAGTGCTATCATGACAGTATTTTTTTGGCATTGCCACCAGGGTTGGCGTTGAATATATACCTTACAGAAAATCTAGTGCGCACAAAAAAGAATTATCATTTTTGGCTACCTGTAACGATCAAATTATTGNTGCTATCATGACAGTATTTTTTTGGCATTGCCACCAGGGTTGGCGTTGAATATATACCTTACAGAAAATCTAGTGCGCACAAAAAAGAATTATCATTTTTGGCTACCTGTAACGATCAAATTATTGATCATGATTGATGAGCATTGGTAGTATTCATGCAGGCACTTCATTTTTACGACATTTTACTGCTGTAAAACTGTAAATTTATAAGAGGCGGAATATGAACATGTAAAAAAAAATTTGATTTTCAGGCCCATTAACATCACAGATCTTCTTGATTGGTGTCTTTTATTTTCGTTGTCCTAAAAAACAGGGTAGCATTTTTTAGGTTAAATTAGAAATGATGAAGAAGAAAAAAAGTTATTTTTTTTTGTCTCAGCACTTTTACAAATTAGCGTAAGTTTTCAAACTGGATGCTTACAGATTATTATGCAGGGTTGTACTTTCAAGAAAAATATTTTTTTCTGGTTCTTTTTATGTGTCTTTGGGGGAACATCCATGTTAAGCATTTTTCGTATGAAACCACTTGAAAGTGCCAAATTTGAGTCTCTTGGTATTCTTTATTTCCTTTGTTTCGACAAGAAGTTGCCTCACTTCAATTTAAACCATGTCTCATTCTCCTCATACGACAGACGCGCATTTTGCCCAGGAATACTTTAAGCAAAAAGACGAAACATTTAACCTACGAAACTTGGGTTACAAAACCAACTCATATTACTTGCATATTAGCATCGTGGTGAGTGAGTGAGTGAGTGAATGAGTTTTCTCTGCAGCAATGTGTTCCTTTTAAGGAAGGAATAAATGTCTGTTGGTTTGGAAGAAGAAAGACCTGTTTCTCGGTTTTGTCTACAGACAACTGCTGTTGCTAACGTGTAGCATCAACCTTCCAGTTCCCCTGAAACGCCCAGTAATAAACGACATTGTACAATGAGAGAATCCGACAGGGTGTCTGTGTGCAAGGAAAGGTTTTTTTTTGGTGTACTAAAAGAAGATGATATGGTTCAACAACAGAACTGAAGTAAAAGGCCACACAGACAAAGAATAAGTTTGGTGAAAAAGGGAGGGAAAGGGAGCGAGAATAAGATGGAGAAAACTTTTTGGACCAAGATCGGGTGAGAATCACAGAAAAGAAAGAAGAAAAGTAACAGGCAAACATTTCAGAGGAAGAAGGACAACTTACTCATTCATTCATTCATTCAATGAATGCAAATGTTGCGACACTAGAGAATCATTTTGAGATATGGAGATTGAGACTGATGTCAAGTACGCAAAGAAATGAAAGTTTGCTGCCAAAACGAGTCGTTCCTGCTAGTATTTAAGTCTTTTTTTGTCAGGCTTTTAAATGGTAGTGGTCTCAAAAACACATAACCTGCACGCCATTCCAATTTTGTAAAAAAGAAAAATGTAAGTGTATTAGCACCACACGGCCATTTATTTAGGTGCACAATAATACGCTGCTGCGCTCTGCGTAACATAAAATATTATCATGATAAAATAGAAATGAAGCCATCGCAGAGCAGTTGGAATATAATGCGGAATAAAATATAATGACGATCAAGCAGGAAACGGTGCATGCGTAATGACAGTAACAGTAAAATTATAATGCTGTCAGAAAATACTACACAGCTTTTTTTACCCCATTGTCTTGGTAAAAATATTAGAAAAGAAAGACAACTTACATACATAACTTATTGTTATACTTCCGGAACTTTGAGAAAGTTTAATATTTTCTTTAGAATTGTCTTTGCCTGCATGAAAATACAGGCTGCAGCATTATTTTATTTTTACTGCGCACGTGACTATGACTTTCAGAGTATGGATGTTTGAGAGAGAGACGAACTTATAGCAAAAATGAAGACATTACTGCAAACTTTAAAAATCAATTGTGGGTCGGTTTAATTACATTATGCCAGTGGTCCATGAATATTGACTATTAACGCAATTTACACGATGAGCAACTATATGCTTTGAGCAAACCTTTGTTCTAATCGTTTAATGAATTCATCACATTTCGAATAGAGAATGATTTTCTTTAAAACTTTTTTTTTTGGTGTGGCCCCATCCTTGGAACTTTTCTTTCAGATTAGTTTATATGTCATGCATGACACGCATAAATGTAAATCAGAGGGTTGCATCTGGTGACTTGACTAGCTGACTATATAATGTACCCATTGTACTACTCACTCTGGACTGGGTTAAGAATGAGAATATAGTTTGGATAATGGGAGCATGAGAGCATTTCATTTTGCCATCAGGCAATAAACTACACAGTACAGCAGACACACACACACTTGCACAGCAAGCTTTCCCTTTTCCACATGATACAACGTAAAGCGTAATGCATTTAATATGTAATAAGAATAATAGGATAGATATAAAGTGAGTTCACCTAGTAAAATATATTGTGAGGACACATGAATGAATAAAAGCTGAGCGAAATATGCTATGCTGGCGGTGGCCCATTGTTGTCTACTACGACTCTCTTCCGCTTCCAATGCATTACAAAACAAATATCCGTTTCCTCCACTTTCCTTGTGCAAGCAAGAAAAGACAAGGAAAAATGACTACAAAATGAAATGTAGTGGAGTGTAGGCGAGTGGAGTGTGAAAATACTACATTTTCCACTTGCACTAGTACCAATAATATGCCATGAGCATGTATGTAGAAAATTTCATCGTTTCTTGTAAATATTGTAATGTCTACTTGACTCGTCGTCGGGGACCTTAAAATCGTTTTATATTCTTTCCACTTTACGTATCTCATCTTATGAAACTTTTAGATTCAGTGCACTGTGAAAGTAGGAGCATGTCGTCGTCGTCGTCGTCGTTGTCTTTGTCGTCATGTCCTTTAAAAGGAGAACGACTTTCTGCTGGCATATCATACACAAAATATGCTATCCTCTTGTTTGTAGGTATTTCTGGATAAAGGAAAATGGAAATATAATTACATATTTTTCATGTGCGTGTGGAAGAGCCCTATTATCTGAGCTTACTTTATTTCGCGTTTTCTTAAAGTTTCTCAACTTGAACGACAAAAAAGTGTACATGTGTTGCTTCAATTGGCGAAAAAAACATAATGTATAAATACTGCAGCTTGTGTAAACAAAACAAGAAACCTATATGCATTTCAATAGGCCACCAAACCAAACATCGTTTGAGTTGTCAGACAGAGTCCATTTTTTAAACTGGGAAATATATCAATGGGCTTGTAAAAGGAAGCAAGGCTTAAAATATAAAGGATTATATTTTAGGAAGGTCTAAATCCGCTTTCCATAATAAAAGCTGGTAAGGCAGACTACTACTCCTACTCCTACTACTTCCAGTCATTTTTCTATACGAGTGGCAGAAGGTTTATGTTAGCAGTACAATATTTTCTTTCTTTTTTTTTCACACACACTGCACATCACCATCACCAAAGAGGAAAGATGATACGTAAGTAAGTATACATACGTACGTATATAAAAAATTGCTTCCAGCTTGGAATTTAGGAATGGCACCCCTGAGAGTCGTGTTAATGGTCTGAGATTGCTAGTAACTGCTCTCCTTTCTCAAATATCCTCTCTTATTTTCTCTCTTTTTTTCACTACACTCTCACAACTACTACTACTTCTCGCTCACTTCTTCTTTTTTTTCTATAGCTACCCTTTCAAAAATTGCTAACTGCATTCCGCCAGCAACAGACGAAGACGCGTAGCCT
>JAHZMZ010001967.1:0-14519 GCA_027743805.1 Lepidocyrtoides sp. E14
GAAAACGAAATGCACTTGAAATCGCTGACTCTATTAGATCCACTTTGTACTGTGTATGGGGCATGCTGATGTAAGAGCAATGATTAATTTTGCTGTAGTTGTTAGCTGATTTACCTGTTTCCTTTTATGACAATACTGGGTAATTACTTTTTAATGTCACTAAAACAGATACCTCTACTTCCTGAGTCGAGGTCAAGAGTTTCTTAAAATATTCCGTGTGTGGAGTTCTGTAAATGTAACATATTCTAAAAAGGACATAAACCTTCGTAGAGATGCTTCACTGATTACAGGTGTTATACTCACTTCAGCCATACTCGAAAATGCAGTACTTCATTTGGAGTACGTCAAGAGCCTTGACGAAATTAGTGGTTAGAGAACTATACATTAAAGTTTTTTGCTCTACATATTTTATTGTGTTTGTAATATTTAAAAGTTTAATAAGCATTCGTTTCTGAAAATCATGTGATTTTTAATGGTTTTTTACCAGGCCTAAAATTTGCAAATTTACATGATAACATGACTAACATGGAGACGTTTTACAGACGTGGACTTAGTCAATGGGCAGATACTCTTGGTTATAATTGGTTTCTAGCTGTGATCGGTTTCATTCAGCACAAGTGGATCCTCTATACATGGAACTATATGGACATTGCTCTCGCCGTGTTTGCGCGTGGAATGTATTTCAGGTTCAAGTCTCTGTACGAGGAAGCTGAGGAGAAACTGCTTGGAACTGAAGAGATGAGAATGAACAGCTCAGAAAGAGGCTTTTCTTACAATGGTATATTATGCGACTCTCATTACTGCTCTTTGTAGTTCAATCTGACTCATATAAATTGAATACAGTTCAACTGTGTTAGTACGTGAGCTTACATTTTGCAGATCGTCAAGCCTGGATTCAGGTTATTTATGACCATCAATATCTGTGCAGACTATTAAGCATTTTGGAAAACTTTTTTTCTCCCATTGTCTTTGCATCCTACTCGATTAACATGTTTTATATATGCTTACAGGTAAACAAATAATACTGACTTGACTTCCATGATTAGGTAGTTAGCTGTACTTGGATATTATGTATCAAAACAAGTGCATGTTGTCTACTTTCAGTTGTTGGATGGCCTTACAAATGAGGTGTCAAATCATAGTATCGTGCACTCCATATATGCCCCCTGGTCATTTCTTCATCTTCTCATGAGAGCTTTCATTGTGTCCATTTGTTGCGCCCGCATTAATGTGTATGCACATCGAATAAGGGATATATTTCAGGAATGTCCTCTGGAACATTACACAACAGAGGTAAACCACGTTTGTAATAAATAGCCCATATCAAATCAATCCCACAACTACAAATATGTTTTTAATGATATTCTCTTTTGATTTATAGATTTCTAGGGTTGATAAAAGAGTCATTGCAGGCCCGGAAATTGGACTCACAGGACTGGGATGTTTCACTGTAACCAAACCTTTTATTCTCAGCATGCTCAGCGTGGTGTTCACATTGGAAATTGTGCTTCTACAGTGTGTTCCCAGTAGCTCAGTACCCACACCTGCCCCAAAAACCTGTTAAATGTCAAACCGGACAGCTAAAAATATGAAAGTCATTAATAAGTTGCAAACGCTTGTGTGAGAAATTTGTTTTAGAATGTAATGCTGGGAAGTTTCAACTGTTGTGTCTATTAAAAACATGTGAAATAAATATTTGTTGCTATTTTTGGTCTTACAATGTTACAATTATACAAACTCAACAACATCTCATAAACCATTAATTGAAGTATGCTTTAAAGGTCAATCAAACTGTCAGTGCTGACGGTGAAGTTTGTTTTTTCAAAACTATTTACTTTGGTTATGTATGCTGATATTATGGTCATCTATTTCGGCTCAGGTAGGTTGCAATGATAGTAAGTAACTCGACCTTGCAAATGCACACACTTGAAAGCTTTTTTATCAAGACTTTGACTGGTCATTGGCAGCATTCTAATTTAGATTTGTGCATGGACAAGGACTCTTTTAACGACTACTTCATTTCCAACGCAAAATCGGCGCAGGTGTTTTTTTTATTTAACAGTTACGTACCTCAAGCTGTTATTTGGTGTATCGGGATAATTATACTTGTCACTTCGGTGTGAATGTTAATAATGAAATAGCACATGTCATCAATTCTTTCCCTGCAGTATTTGTAGTTTGTTTTATTTATAATATGCTGAATTACATGTATTCTTCGACATTTTTGGGAAGCAAAAAAATAAAAGATAAGCTACCCTCAGTCAAAGGAAAATTACTATTATTGTCATCTATTTTACCTGAAATTAATTCAAGCGTAACTTTCTTCACACTCTGTTACTTATTCAGTCAACCAACTGAAAGCAAACGCTAGCTACCTAGTAAAATGCAAATCAGTTCTCTTTTGCTTTGCAAGGTCAAGGACGTGCCGGTTGAGATAGCTTCAAAAAGAACGTTAGTAGCTCCAGTTGTTTCAAAAGACATGGAGATATCAGCAAAATACAATAAATCCAATGGAAAACCCCTGTCGCACACAACAGTCAACTCAATTGGACCAGAAACATTCAAGTACAATGCCTTCCACTTTTCTCAAGGAAAGCAGGAAGTGGAACAATCAGAGGATTTGTTTAAAAGCCTCAAATTTTTTCTTATTGTTGGTCGGCTTCTTGGAATTATTCCGTACTCTGGAGTTTTCAAAAAGTCACACACACAGCTTTATTTTTAGTAAAAACCATGTCTTTTTAAAGCAAAGTATAAAATGTACAAATAAATAATCATTTTACAACGCTAGCTTCCAAATTTCATTTTTAAACTATATTTTTAGCCCCAAGAGCCCAGCTGCAATCATTTCCATGAGCATATTTTCAGTATTAACACTCAATCTAGTTCTGGGAATGATTGACACGATGCATCAACCCAAACGGAATGCTTATGAAATAGCAAAATCAGTTCGAGCAACAATCCAATTTCTTTGGGCATGTCTAATGTATACTTGAACAAATCTGATATAAAAACTAGAATTTTTTTTTTTTTTTAATATTGCAAATTTTTTGAAAACAGTTTTCTTTGAAATTTAGCTACCTTAACTTTCTTGTGCGTGGTAAAAAATTTCTTGGTTTGTTTTACTACTGGTCTAAAACCAATGTACATTATGGAGTACCGGATAGGCACTTAAGACGAGATGTTATTCTGATAACAATGTTTGTGCTAGCTTCTGCAATTTCAGAAAATGCAATACTGCATTTGGAATATATTCCAGAATTGGATTATGTTAGTGGTAAGTTACACAAATATCGTATTGAAACTAAAATGATTAAAGGGTAAAGCAGTGAAAGGTTTTCATATTATAAACTTTACAGGCTCTCGATTTCCAAATGAAACCATTGGTCGCAACATTATGGAAACTTACTACAAAAGATCTCACGAACATTGGGCTCGAGTAATAACATTTCATGAGATTATATCAGTGGTTGTCTTTATACAACATAAATGCATGTTGTACGGATTCAACTACATGGACATCATGATAGCATTGTTTTCTCGGGCGATTTATTTTAAATTTAAAGTTCTATACAAAATGGCAAATGAACGGTTGGCAAAGCCATTAAGAAAGGGTTACAATAATACGAAGAATGGGAAAACGAGTGAGTTTTTACAAACATTATTCATGAATTTGAATCAACTACTAGAGAGGAACTAAATTTAACTTGTAGATAATCATGGCTGGGTGCAACTTGCGCACGATCACAAGAAGCTTTGCGATCTGCTTCAGGAAATGGAAAACTTTTTTTCTCCGCTAATTTTTGGGTCATACGCTGTCAACATATTCTACATTTGCATCCAGGTAGAAATGCTTAAACAGTGTAATTTACTTGCGTATGATGAATGGATCTATTATAAAATCGTTTTAACAAAACTTTAACAGTTACTGGATGGGTTAACGGTGAACATATCTACTAGGAGCCTAGTGCACTCAATATATGCACCATGGTCATTTTTGCACATCATCTTGAGAATCTACATCGTTTCCATTTGTGCTGCAAGAGTGAATTCTTATGCACATCAGATTCGGACTGTATTACAAGAATGTCCGATTGATCTCTACAATGCAGAGGTTATCTAATTTAAAAAAATGTTTAAAAAACTACCTGGAAAGGAAAATGAGATTACTACTTCGGTTTTACTTAAAACATTTACTCTAGATTGCCAGATTGGATAAGAAGGTGACAACTGGACCAGAAATTACTAGGAGCCTAGTGCACTCAATATACGCACCATGGTCATTTTTGCACATCATCTTGAGAATCTACATTGTTTCCATTTGTGCTGCAAGAGTGAATTCTTATGCACATCAGATTCGGACAGTATTACAAGAATGTCCGATTGATCTCTACAATGCAGAGGTTATCTAATTAAAAAATTGTTCAAAAAACTAAATGGAAAGGAAAATGAGTTTAATACTTCGGTTTTACTTAAAACATTTACTCTAGATTGCCAGATTGGATAAGAAGGTGACAACTGGACCAGAAATTGGATTTACAGGGCTAGGGTGTTTTGTAGTGACAAAACCATTCATTTTAAAAATTATCAGCGTGGTATTTACTTTTGAGATAGTGCTCCTTCAAGGTGCTCCATCTTCTGTTACTGGAATCAACTGTTGAATTGATGAAAGAGAAAGAAAATATCAATCACAAAAATTCGATTTAATTCATTTGTGCAGACATAGTTATGTGTTAAAAATGTTTGAGGAAAGCCCGTTACAGTCAATAAATGCTGTATGCAATTTCTAGGTTGTAAAGCCCGTACATATCTCTAATTCTATTATCTCGCCAAGGACAATGGTTATTATTCTCACCTTCAAATCACCTATTCACGCCAATCACGCCATTATGCCAGATACCTCTCGCCTACGTTTTTTGAACTTACTTAACGGTACAACATGAAACTGTGTAGGAATGCATATTTTCCTATAAGAGTGAAGGGAGCCATACCCTCTTTTCTGATTAGTTTCAATAGTTGGTTGAAAAAATTCCATTGTTGTTATCAACTTTTATTTAGTTTGAGTAATGGCTACTAACAGAAAATGACGACAATTTGACACATTAATTCATTTAATACAGGTGAAAATATATTACATGAAAGTTTTGTAAGGATAGCATGTTCCTCAATTACTACTTTTAAATGCCCTTTATTATGGCAAAAATTCATGACGCAAGAGGATACACCTATACAAAAACAAAAAAGGATAACATCATTATTTCGAAATTGTTGCAAAAGTTTGAAGTGAGTGGAATGACACTGATTACTAGGAACTTTGTATTTTCCTGCCAAAAACGATTTTATTGTCCTTGTAGTTTCACTTTGTTTATATTTTGTTCGGTAATGCCAATAATGCCACCAATGATGATTATACAAGCATATTATTTACAAACTTGATCAATATTTGCTTAAGCATTTCTTCTACTTTTGTTTGAGTAACAAAGGATAATGCAATATATCTTCAACAGTTTGCGGAGAAAAAAAAGCTTCGGTCATCTATAAATATATACATTCTATACATGGCTATTCAAGTAACTAGTGGCTAGTACACAATAGAGAAAGCACAATTTTTCATTGTAGTGTTGTCCGCACTTTGTCATTGATCATGCGATTTATTTACTTGCATAAGAACATTGAGTTGGTGCTTCAAAAGATCCAATACAATATTGTGTTATTGTTGCTTGTCACCCCAGAATACATTTTACTACTCTACTAACAGGGTAGTATAGTTAGTATATAGTAGTATGCTGAAACTTGGCTGACATTTTTAGGATTGGATCTTTAAAAGTGCTGCATAAATTATGAATATATTTCTCATAAACTAATTTGTGATAATTCCTCTACTCTTTTCAAGTGCTGCCAAAAATTTCATTCAAAAAATTCATTCCCCTATGGATCAGTTAGCCTATGACTATCGTCGATCATTTTCTATTCCAAAGGATGACAACGCTCTGAGTTTTGACGCGTTTCAGGTTGTCTTAAAGAAGACTCCTGGAGAACAGTTCAATGACTTGTTTAAGCCAATTAGAGAAGTACTGATTGTTGGACGGATTTTAGGTGTGATTCCATTGTCTGGCGTTTTCAAGCACTCCTTCACGCACCTGTCATTTAGGTATCTGTTCATAAAAATATGAATGACTAAACTGAAAAATTGTTAAGTAAATACTTGAACAAATGTTGCTTTCGAACTCAACTTGTGAGAGTTATTATATTTTCAATTCAAGGTTTTTTTTTTCATTTTGACATTTTACAGACGGAAAAGTTTCGCTGCTATTATATCTATCCTAATCTTGGCCATTCTAACCATTAACCTTATACTAGCACTAATTCAATGGATCCGGGCACCGAAACGAAACGCATTGCAAATTGCTCAGTCCATCCACAGAACTGCCCAGTATTGCTGGGGCTGGTTAATGTAAATCTAATAAAGCAGCAAAATAAACAATCATGAATGAAAATGGGTATTGGAAAGTTTAGAGTCTAAACTCTCATTTTAACGTTCTTTCTCAACTACAGATATCTGACGTTTCTTTTTCGAGCTGACAAATTTCTCGAACTTTTTAAATCCTGGGCAAAAACCTCATCACGCGTGTTTTACTCAGTTGAAGACAAGACTCTTCGACGGGATGGTATCTTTATCTGTTCGCTAATTCTCACGTCTTGCATTCTTGAGAATGGAGTTTTGCATTTAGAATATTTCAAGGAACTTGATTATATTAGTGGTAAGCAAATCACAGAGATAAGTCTCCTTTTTGACATTCTAAAGGTCGAGTACTATTATATTTTAAATAAAACTTTACTCGAAGGTGCCAATGAACGATTCAAAAATGTCACAAATCAAAATCAGAGCTCACTAGAGACATACTACTGGAGATCCAATGGTCACTGGGCAGCTATTCTTGGCTTCAATGAGTTTTTTGCTGTGCTTGCTTTTATACAACATAAATGGATGCTTTACACCTGGAATTATTTAGATGTTCTCCTTGCTGTCTTTGGCAGAGCCATGTACTTCAAATTTAAAATGCTGTATGAGCTAAGCAACGAGCATTTGGCGACGCCGATGAGAAGAGATGGTTTGGAGATTTCAAAATCTTCAAAAGGACTAAGTAAGTGCATTCATTGTTCATTTAGGCTACTATAAATTGCGAAAAGTTGTATCAATAATAAGAAATCCAAATAAAATTTGTTCAGGTAAAACGGCTTGGATGCAAGTTGTCACAGACCACAAGCATCTATATGACTTACTCAATGAACTGGAGGATTTCTTCTCCCATTTGGTCTTTGGATCTTACGCGGTGAACATATACTATATATGTATACAGGTACAGTAAGGTTTTAGTTATTTACCAGTACTATCAGTCGAGCGTTTTATTGTAGTTATTATGTTGTTCGTTTAGCTGTTGATAGGCCTGTCCCCAGAGATTGTAGTTACAAGTCCTGTTCAAATGATATACGGACCATGGAGCTTTCTTCACATGGCCATACGAATATATCTTGTATCCCTGTGCGTTGCAAGGATAAATCATTATGCTCATCAAATTCGAAAGGTTTTAGGGGACTGTCCAGTCGAATTTTACAAAGGCGAGGTATGACATGCTTTATGTAAAAAGCTCACTTATTTATCGAGTGCCAGCATGATTCATGCTTTTTCCAATTTTCTTGGACTTTTTGTGTAACAGATAGCTCGAGTTGACAAAAGGGTGACGGCTGGTCCGCAAATTGGTCTGACAGGAATGGGTTGCTTCATTGTCACAAAGCCATTCATTCTGAGCATTATAAGTGTCGTTTTTACCTTTGAAATTGTATTACTGCAGGGAGTATCGTCAGTACCCACGTCGACTGGGGTAGCAAATACTGGCAATGCGCAGGAACATTGTTGCTGTTCTCCGTCTCAATGAACCTATAAAATGATATTGATATCCTGACACATGTCAGTGGTAACGTTCTTACATAAGTCACTCAACAAAACGTGCGAATTGGCAAACTCCTACATTTTCAATAATATAACCCTTTTGTCGGGTTTAATGTAAGAAAAAAAGTCGGGCACATGCAGTAACTTACAAAAGTGTTATTCAAACGATTTACTTATTGTTGATGCTTGCAAAGGTTGCTGTAATTTCTGCTATATATAACGCTTACACGGTAAATGTAAAATGAAAATAACTTTATGCTGCAATAAAGCCATTTTCCTATGATCCGAAGTATTATTAGTACACTGATACCTCTGAAATATCGCGAACCAAACAAATGTCAAGAGACGATTTTGGTCTATAGTACACCATAGCTCTTTGTTGTTGTAATAATTGTGTATTTTGATAATGCATCAAACCCAACAACCTTCTCTGCCAGAAATTTGAAAAATGCATGTTGTTGTATGATACAACGGTTTGAAGGTCATTGTAAACCTTTTGTGCTGTCTCGTCTCTTGTTGCATCTGACATTGGGTTAGTTTGAATATTATACATCTTTGACGCATTTTAAATTGTGAATTGAAATGACAATTTGATTTTTACCATTTATCGAGACAGAAACTTCTTACATAATATCTGTTATTTGGTATTAAATGGTTTTTTCAAGTTTAATCTTGCGTAGGTATCCCATTCAATCCTATCTCAGTAACCCGTAATACGCGACCCGTTTATAATCTCTAGAATGAACTGCATAAAGTTTTGAAACCGTTTAAAGTAAAATGCAGAATGTGTTTTATATAAATGATAAACAAAAATCCAAAGTACAGCCAAAGGCAATAATTGAAGGATTGGCAAACTATGTTCCCCCCGAGAAGCAATACAGTCTTACAAAAGATGACTTGTATCGTTGCACACGGATCTTACTTTGTTTCGGGAGGATCATTGGAATTGTACCCATTTCTAATTTGTTCAATGGTAACCTAATAGCTGCAAATTTTAGGTAAGTAAGTCATGCTAACTTGTTAAAATGTCAACATTCCTAAGTCAATGTTTTACAAATTGTTATATTTTACACTTTTCCAGGAGATGGAGTCTTGCAAGCGTTTCATCACTTTTAATTATTGGTCTCCTCATTACACTTGACTTGATTACATTACTTGCATTTTTTGAAACGCCAGCTCACGATGCTAATCAAATTGCAAAGAACATTGGTGGCTTTGTATGCTATAGCATCGGACTTTATGTGTAAAAAAGAATTTAAAAATGCAATACACGTTTCAAGTAAAAATTATGTGGATGCTGTAAAAACATTTGAATGTTTTCATTTTGACAGATTTTTGTTCATGTACCGAAATTCTGGAAAACTCATTGAGTGCTTTCACAAGTGGCGAGAACTGCGGACGGGTTTCTATCAAGAAGATAAAACATTGTTACGCAGCATAACCTTCATTTCAGGATGCATTTTTACTTCCGCAATCTTAGAAAATTTGATTTCACACTGGAAATATTTTAAGGGCGCATTCTTCCCCTCCGGCTCTACTAAAAACAGCTCTTTGTCACCACAATACTCGTCAGTTTGGGAAAAGTATTATACAGAGTCACATAGTCAGCATTTGCGAGTTATACCTTACAATATGGTAGTAGCTATTGCAATCTTTCTTTGTAACAAGTGGGCAGTTTATGCGTGGAACTTTGGAGATATTTTTGTCGCTGTAATTGCGCGAGCAATTTACAAAAGATTTCAGCTTCTTTTGGTGGACTTGAAAGAGAAAATAGAAGGCAACACAGCATTAGTTTTTGGTATTTATGAAAACTAAAGAGAGTCTGAAAAATTCTTTTTGGTAGATTTTTGTCGGCGGCTGAGAGTTAATTGTGTAAATTTGTTTTATCAACTTGAGATGGGGCAACGTGGAATCAAGCTGTGAAGGATCATGAAAATCTGGTAGAGCTACTTCACAAGTTTGGCAACCTGCTTTCACCACTGATTTTTGCGTGCGCATCAACAAATATATACTTTATTTGCATAACAGTAAGTTTTTTATTAATTTACCTAAGTACAGCTTTGTAAAGTATTGGCTTATTTGAATATTTCAATGGTATGCTTATCTAATTTTTGGTTAAATTTCTCATATTAAGCTAAACTCGTTTTTGGTTCCATCTGACCAAGATGTCATTAACAACGTTTATGCAGCGTGGGCATTTGTACATCTTCTCACAAGAACTTTCATTACCATTTGGTGCTGCGCAAAAGTGAATGAACACGTTCATAAAATTGAAGGGACCTTTGCCAAGTGTCCTGTATCAGTATTAACAAAGGAGGTGGAGAGAATGGAACTCAAGTTGAGAACATCTTGCATTGGATTTGGAGGACTAGATTGTTTCACAATTACCAAACCTTTCATGTTATCAGTTTTTAGCGTGATATTCACATTTGAAATTGTGCTTTTGCAATCGACCATGACACCACAGTCGGATGTCAAGAACTAGGATTGTACATCGCAGTATCATCCATAGACATGATAACATGCCAGCCGAGCCGAAAACAGAACTATCCTGGGAACATGATCGGAATTGGTTAACTAGTTGTACACATTAAAATGTCAATAGAAACAATGTCGTAATATGCATAGTTGTTCATCATACCTGCCCTGCAAAATAACTCCTCAAATAACCATTTGTCACCTTGATGTAACATGGTGGTGTGGCATCATGGCATAACCTACTTTAACATTCTTACCATGCAGATTGTATTACATATAAAGCATAAATACACTTTCGTTACAACCGCACTATCAAATGTCGACAGAACCGGAATTGGAAACCATATTAGTGCAAAGCAGGAATTCATTCGGAAACGCCAGTTCACAATGGAGCATTTCCACAAATAGCATTTCAACAATAGTCTCGGTTGTCGATGATAATAAGTAATATTTTTACCATCTTGTTTCCGTAAAGTTAATGCGATCAAAGTTATGAAATTCAACATGGCATTATTGGCATTTAAATTGGCGAATGTGTTTGTAGTGAGAATGCAACTGCCGGTTGTTTCCCCATTATACAATTTCTCAAGTCAATATTCCAGCACGAGAAGACATCTCTACCTGTGGACAATAAAAGACTTTTAACTGATTTAAAAGTACACATTGACCGTCTTTTAGAGTTTTTTGAAGATCGTTTGACTCATAAATTAAAATTATTCGCAAATGAAGTTCATTTCCCGAAAACTTGCCGAGTAGGGGTATGTATTGTCAGCATTTTTAACACATTCTCTGGTAGGATTGCAAAGAAAATTTTTAGTAATTTGGCAATTTTGGCAGGTAATACTATTATTATTTCAATGATGCTTTTAGCTACAGCAGATTGGTGGAAAAGATGGAAAATATTGTTTGCCTACTGCCCAGGTATGGACAGCTGCCTATCTCTTAAAATTATGCTCTCAGCCCATGTCAACGACCCGTAACAGCAACAGAAATTCAGAGTCAGCAAGCATTGATGGCTTGCCAAAGAAAGAATTTATAAACTCCAACTCCTTTCGTCAATCATTTCTATTGTTGTTTTGGGAAATGGAGTGCGCAAAGACTGTAGCGCATGAATTCCACACTCGGCTTGTGAAATTTGCAAATTACATCAATAACGTATTTAAAAACCTGCGAGTACAACTTTTATCATCTCCAGGTAGCAAGCCGTTTCACTGCAGTTTGCTCAAGATCGCTGATTTTGATCTCAATATGTTGAGAAATGCTGAAATGAAATTGAAAAGGGATAAAGTTCCCCTGGTTCTTGAGATTAATCCAACTTGGCAGCGTGACTTCCACTTTTCCCTTTCCATTGATAGGAAAAACGATGATGGCTTTGTAGTCGCCAAAAACCAAGACTATTCCAGACTTCCATCAGAGGTACAGGAAGAAATAATTTCACACCTTTTGAAATCCGCTACTGAATCCATTCGAAATTGTCAGCATCTATTTGAGTCTAGTGTAAAGCAAGTCAGTTCCAAAGGAATCATAATGAAGGACACTTGCAGTCAAAGCAAATATGTTACTTGCTACAGTTCTTTAAACTGCGTGATGAAGTTGGTTAAAGAACTGCTGTCAAGTAGCAACCCCACAAAGCTTGACTTTACCCAGCAAAGCCAACTGTACAACTCGATTTCGATTTTATTTGATAAATGGACTGAATACCTTTCCTACTCGCAATGGCTTATTTTGAGATTTTATGAACTTTGCGACATGATCACACTGTGCTACCAGTTCACTTTGAGACACATTAGAATGAATATTCCACAACTAGGACTGGTTCGAAAAGAAGTAAATGCAAAATCAAGGTGCCAGAATAGTGATGGAAAGTCCAGGTCGCGACTCAGTAATATCAAGCACTATGCTATTGGGTCATTGATTGAGGAATGCAACGTTAAAAGCATGGCAGGGTTTAGTACAACAAAGACGCAACCAAATTACAACTTTGATGACCTATCAATGATTACATCAAGATACTATCTAGCCATTCAAGAGTGTCCAATGGAGTTACATAATAGTTGTGGTACGTACATCGTTGTGCTCAGGTAAGGTAGTTTTGAATCTAAATATAATGTTTTATTGTGTGAAATTGAAAGCATATTAATACTTATTCCTACTGTATCATCGAACTAAATACTATAAATCAATGTTTTGTAAAATTAAACACACAGGCCCATACCGGACATGGAAAGGGTTGACTCTGACATGCTTTTGATAGATCGGGACTACTTGGTGGAATTAGAAACAGTTGATCATGGTAGAAAGCGACATAAAATATTATCAGATACTGTAAAATTTGATACTTTCAAAACGGGCAAATAATGCAAAAAATGACACAATAAACTTATCATATTATCTATCAGTTACAGCAATATTATATCCATAAGTTTAAGCTTTCATGGTGCTAAATGACATACTGAAGAGAAGACTGTTCATTTTCTTTTCATTGAATCATGCAAATAGATTGTTTGTTTCCGTAATGACTATGTATCCACTCGTCCTTCTCATCACTAAATTCAACCCGTTTTGGCTTGAACTTGTGTCTCTTCTTCTCAATCTCTGCCAACATCTGCAACTCAATCTCCCGTCTGATGATAACTGGCTTCACAGGTCGTGATGAGGTGGAGGTATGGTCTTGTTTCTCTTTCATAAAGCAGAGTCCACAGCATGCACAACAACAGAAAAAACAACAGCTTGCATTCCAAACTGCTGCCCCACATTTCGCACACTCCTGCTTAACTTTATCCACGTCACCATCTTCCCTGCCCAAGCAACTATTTTGAACAATAATATAATGTACACACAGTTAGTAAGTCGGGACTTTTACACACAGGAACATATACACAGGCAAGTTGTGGCATCCGGGCCCCGGATTCCGGGGCTTACTTACTATAATCCACATGTTAAAATGTTAATCATCCAACGGAAGGTTTTCGACTTGTCCATCAATTCAAGCACGGCAAGCTTAAAATATGCTATGCTGCGGTGAACGTAACTTCTCATCCAGTGTAATGTAAATATATCCGACCAATGATATAGTTTTTCCTGACCTTCAATTGGTGGGATTCTAATTGCCTTTATTGCACGTAAAATTGTCGTTGGGGCAGGGTAAATGTTGTCCCGGACCACTTTAACAAGGGGCTGCTGAAGCATCTCTAATAACTCCACTTTGAACTTTTTGTATCGAACATACTTTGCTGTGGCACGTCGAAGTGTTCGAAAATGAATGCAAGATGTGAGATAAAACTGAAACATTTGTAAATATATCACTTGTGATTTCAGACCCAGTTTTCGTTAAAATTTGTCAAAGTTTATCTAATTTTCAGCGACGGACCAACCCGAAATCTTTCAAATTCCATTGGTTTTTCATCATCCCAGTTGTAATCCCGATACATGTGATATATTGTTGGATAATCAAAATCAAAGAACAGTCCTGCTTTTCGAAATTCTTTCGTTGTCACCCGATCTGAGCCGGCTTCATTAAAGGTCACCCATATTTTCCAAGCGTGCATGTACAGAAACTCCCTCTCGAGGTGATCCTTTTGAGCAACCAGTATACCACAAAAAAATGCAATTTCTGAAAATGAAATTTCTCCTGTGGCAGACATATCAATGAGGGAAAATATGGTGTCTGCTTGATCGCGCTTGATCTTTCCCCTCGTAAGAACTTTTAGGAAAGCGTAAAACGTGGTGCTGTGCATGGAACCCATATTACGATGATCGCATACTGACAACATAGAGCCAAAAAAAGGAATGTGATTCACAGACCAAATCATTCGTCCGTAATCAAAATGGACTTGCTTGAAAATGCTATGGTAGAACTTCATCTTCCTGTTTTGAACAGTCAGTTCAGTATATTTCAATCGATTAGCGATTATATCTTGAGTTACGTACGATGCGTTAAAGCTAAAGAATAAAAGTCTTCACATGTGCAAGTAAAGTTTAAAGAGATGTTTGATATTTTTTATTCAACATTTCACTGCAATTTGTGCGAACATTTTGAGACAAACAAAAACATTCAAAACAAAAGAAATGTTAAGATAACAAATAGAAAATT
>JAHZMZ010001968.1:0-12510 GCA_027743805.1 Lepidocyrtoides sp. E14
ACTTTTGTCTTTCTCCTGAAACATTCACAAAAATGTGTAAACTACGCAGTAAACGTAGTTTGTTTTGCTCTACTATTGCGGTGTAATGTATACAGAAATCCTGTTAGCAAGATGCAACTGAAATAATCACACTAAAATGCATACACATACGGCCAGCCAGCACACCGGCATTGTAGATACTGGTAGTATTATACTGCAACAGGTTATACAGGTCCCACTGCTCATTTCTCAAGCAAAAGAGATTAAGTGTGTATTACGATTATCGTACGCTACATATTATATTCAGTCAATAGATAAGACTGATTATATAGAAATGCTCATTCCACATAATTGAATTGTTGAGGGAGAACCATATGGACATGTGTCCTTCCTTGACATTCAATTAATCTCGTATCCAAGTTCCAGAGATAAATTTTAATTTACAGCTTGTGGACCATGCACGAAAAAAACAAAAAAAGAAACTCATTATTGCTAACAAACCACACTTATTATTGTAGTAGCAGTGAAATGTGACTTTCACACTGTGGCAGTCTCCTCAGTTGGGTAATCCCTTGGAATTATTTTCCAATTTATTTTTAGTAGTGACCATATATTTTGATTGAGTTCTAGTATACAGTTTCATGAGTCAAGTTATTTCAATCTGGATAACTTTCTTTAAATCTTGATCTTTTCTTTGCAGATTTCTGCTCATTGGTTCCACCACCCGTTAAATGTAACCATCACAACTGATCGTGAGTTATTAAAACCGAAAACTGTGTGGTTCGAAGTGGAGGCAGTTGACAGTCCAATATGTGACAGGTAAATAAAAAGTTTGCACCCGAAAGGGTTTAATTAATTACGCAATAACAGATTACATATTTATCATTTGGTAGTTATCGTCAAGAAACCAAAAAAAGTCTATAATCCACTTTGAACTTTCTTTTCTGTCTAATTTTTTCCCCACAGAATTTTTACCCTTCTGTTTTACCAGTGACAAGTACCAGCAATAAGGGCAACTGAATTATCTAAACCTGGATCTATGCGTGACGGAAACAAAGTCGTTGGAAATGGAAGCAGGCCCTCCACTTGAATGATCATTCACATCGTACCGGATCATTTTCACCCTGTGGGTAAAAACTTTCACTTATGAATTTAAAGTTTACTGCTGGAGAATAATATTATAGCTACGGAAAGCAAGCATCAAAAAATGCAAGCAATAAATGCTTTTAGTAGATATATCATCTCCAACGTTTCCCATTAGACCTAAAAAAGCTCCTAATAGCTCGAAATATAAAAAAGTCAGACGCTAAATGTGTTTCTTTTCGATTTGGTTAGATAATTTTGGGGAGATAGGATGGAGGTCAACGTGTTACAAAGGTTTTTCAAGGTGCTGGTGGGCCAACGCTGCGATTCTTCATGCCAATACTGCTCTACAAACGACCACACCATCAACCTGTGTGTCCCTAAGACCAAGGTAATGGCAGGAACATCCAAAACAACAAAAATTTTCCTTGCGTAAAGTTATCAGGGTATGATTACTGGTGCAAGTTCATGCTAATGCAGCGTAAAATTAAATCCTTTTATTTCGTGGTATACATAATAGGGTTATCTGGGTAACCCTAGAACTTAAAAAACTGGAAGTCTTAAAAATTTAAAAACGCTTTTTCTCAAAAACCAGTAGAAGTTAGCTCTGTTTTCACAAAATTGTCTCTTACTGAGTAGTATACCATGCTTCCGGGTATGTTTGATGTTTTTTGAAACCGGTGTGCATGACCACTGACCCCTTTTGATGTAACAATTTTCAAACTTATTGTTTTGAATAAGAGTATTAGCACATTAAGCTATGCATATTATGCCAAATTTCAGGTCAGTAGGTAGAAATGGCGGATTCAAAATGTGGTTTACTCTGAAAAATATATTTCAATATGAATATCTGAGAAATTACCAAAAGTGAAGTTTTTAAAAAGGTCACCAAGGTAGAATTTCACTCACGATAAGCCGATAGTAAGCACAATTTCGGGACTAAATAGGTTTTAAACGCAAAATTAGAGGTATTAAAAATGAAGTAACAGAACTTTTACAATTCTGGACCAGATTGTGCAAATTAATGGTACCGTACCGTGATGTTCATTTGGACTGGAATGCAACAAATTTTTAAAATGACTTTAAAAAGATCACTCGTGGTGTGACAATGTAATTATGCATCACTTTTGATCTCCAAGTTATTAGTTTTCATGCGTGCTTGTTTCTACATGAATAAGGATTATAGCTAATTAAGGATTATTTAAGGAAGGACTAAATTCAAAAAATTTTGACCGTGACATTTGATCCCTCTGAGTTATGGGTGAAAATGTGTCGAAAATAGGGTCCGCGTTACACACTTTCAAACAAAACTGTGATAACGTAGACACTTGAAAACTTATGCAATATGAAGAAAAACGCCTTTTCTAGTAAGGTTTAGTCCGAAAAAGTTCCTCAGTTGTTCATAAACATTTAAATGCAGTTCACAGGTATATTATACAAACCGTGCATTGTCTGGTTTATTATACAAACTACATATTAAAGATATACCTGCATTTAGCAAAAAATGTTGGGTATGATGTATCAACTGCACATGCTGTAAAGTTCCTCTTTTTCCCCGGAGGCCCTGGTACTTGTGTGATAAACTAACTCTTGTCCCTGTGTGAATGCCCAAGAGTGGTAGTGTAGTGAGAAGATTTTGAACTCATGTTGAACTGCTTGTTAAAGCATTCAAACAAAAATCCAGTACATGCATTATAAAATAATTAACTAACACAATAAAGTGTAGAATTAATACAGCATTCAAATATCGATCTTTACATTTTTAAATGTTTTATTCTTACATCTTGGAATGTGACTTTTGTAAGAAGTTAATCTAGTAAATTTATGGTTGCATGGGAAGCATGTCCGCTGTTTTATTTTCTCTTTTCTGCTTAATTGTGGACATCTGGACGCTCTAAGCAGGACTTTTTTTAATCAAGTTAATTACATACTCTGGATATGGTATGAATACGTACGTATTAGTCTCTAGCGGTTTTACACAATAACCGCATTTACCATTATCCTTATAAAGTCGAATTAAACAATCCTTACATGGCATTTTGCAATTAATATTAACACATTGGGTTTTATATAAGCCCGTCACGGGTGTGGAGTGGAGTGGTTACCCATGAATATCTAGGTCTAGTGAGACAGCGCTCTAAGCGGCTCTTTGATTTAATTGCGTTAATTAGGTACTCCGGGTAGGGTATAAATACATATGTATTAGTCTCTAGCGGTTTTAAACAATAACCGCATTTACCATTTTCCGTATAAAGTCGTATTAAGCAATTTTTACATTGCATTTTGCAATTTACATTACACAACGGGTTTTTATTAAAATTAAAAAAAAATACTTTTCAGTTTGGAACAGTTAAAAATTAGCAAACTTGTACTCCGCCTATGCTTTATGTGTACATATAACTGAACACTCTGACCAACCAACTTCCAAAGTATATTGTGAAATAAATTGAGTGCAAACATTTTCAAATAATTGTAACAATGAATTTAATTGCACCTTATCACAGTGGAAAGAGTACGGAAGCATCCAGAAAATCTCCCGTTTGTCAGAAAGAGGAAAGTCAGGTTCAACCAAAGGAGAGCATATATTTATAAGCGGAGCTTTAACAGGCGCTTCGTTTTGAATTGGCATTGTTGCATTAAATTTGACTGACGGAGGAGCGAGCCTTTCGTTTTGACCAATTGCCGTTGCAATTGGAGTGTGGGAAAATTTTGTAGAGTTGGTTGATGGCTGAAGAAAAGGTGCTACAGAAGGTGAAGAAGAGTAACATTACCCGTTCCATTGCTAGTTGTAGAAATGTTCATAAACGGTAACGGCTCCAAATTTGTTCAAGTCGACTTGATTTCGATTTGCCTTGCCATTGAGTGTGAGCCTACAACTGTACCGGTACTATATTGCGTTGATGGAAGAGGAGTAGTGGTAGTTTGTGAATTTGAAGGTGTAGTGGTGGGCGGAGTGGATTCTGGGAGAACAGTAGTAGTGGTACTCACTGAAGTAGTTCCACTCTCAATTGCATTCCTTTCACAGTCTCAGTGTCTCTATATTTTATATTTACATTATTACTGTACATCTTACCAAGAAACGGATGTGTCCAGCATGAATACAAAAGTTGGGGCGGATGGGTGGTTGATAACCACACATCCAACATACTGGACAAACATCCATCATTTTTCCAAGAATTACACACATCTTCATAGTAAAAGCTTCAGATGACGTGGACTCTTTGTGAGTGTTGGAACCACAACGAGATTGCGCACAAAGTGACACAGAGTGTGCTACATAGTCATAAGTGTAAGTCAAAGAAGTAGGCACTAACAGTTTGCCATTATAGCGAATCGCTAAGCGGAAGGAATCATTCCGCATCAGAGTTAACAGATCACCTAGCACTTAAGCACGTTTAAATATTGCAACACTCAACTGGCTATTGTCCAAGGTGAGATGCAGGTGTAACTGTTTGTATTTGCTCATGCGGAACATGTAGTTGTCGTATAATAAGTGAGTCCCTTCTTCGTCTGTAAATGGTGTGGTATGGGCGTAATCTCGTTTGGTGAAAGCACCGTCTACATCTTCATAGACAATCACCGACAACTTATAAACCGCTGAAAACTTTTTGTATATAAAAGACCCGTAAAGTAAAAGCCCTTCTGGGTAAATACCCGAAAGGCAAACATGCCATACTCATGTGGTGTTGCCATGATGCCAAAAGTGCTAAAAGGCACTAAAAACAAAAAAGCCGTTGAACGTAAACTTTCACAATGAGGTAGTATGTAATTGTAAATTCATACTGACAAGACTTACAACTTATAAAAAGGACTTACAAGACACCGGAGAAAAGAAGCACCATTGTCAAAGTTGTATGGTTAGGTAAAAAAATGAGAAAAGAAGCACCATTTACGTGTGTATGAACGAAAAGGTAGATGAAAGAGAAAAAAGAAAAACTGCTTAATTCTTCGAGACTCAAAAATCAATTAATTCGTACTTAATAATTTTACATGCATAGTGCATCCAATGACAAATCAATACAGGAAACCAATGACCACAGAAAAGAGCAATAGTTAGCCAATTAATAATAATGATGTTGAGCTTATAATTAGTGAACATGCAAGTCTTACTGCTAAGATTATTGTCTATTATACTCAGTGTCTCCACATCTTATATTTACATTACATTACTGTACATCTTACCAAGAAACGGATGTAGGAAAGGTTGAAGTAGAGAAACTAATAGGAAGGTTAACAAAGGGATCACGAGACAAAGCATCTAGACGACGAAGGAAGGCTTCAGATGATTGAATACTACCATTAGAATGATTGAGGAGACGGTGTGTTGTCGCGATGATTGCCGCGAAGATGTCAAGAAAGGAAAATAGGAGGAAAAGGAAAAAAGGTGGTTTTTTCAAAAGGTGAAGAACTCCTCAGATGGACGAATGAAGCCATCATATTGGATTGGCAAAGGTCTACGCAGACGGTAGTACGTAGTGCCATCACAATCAACAGAGGTCCAATTGGGGACACTCGCCCCCATCCATTTTAATTCCGACTTGTATTAAATCATTTGGATTATCTAAGATAGTCCGAATGTCACAATACAAGATAGATTGTATAGGATCTTTTGTTTTCGTCCAGATGATAAGTGACGATAAGAGAGCTGTTATGTAAGCTCGTGTCATGAGAATGAAGTTGGAATTCAGGAAGGGAAAGAAATTCAATCTCGTGAAGGAACAGGGTAAAGATAGGGTTAGGACGACGATAGACTACCTCATAATCAAGGTTATGAGTAGGAGGTGAAATGGCGTCCGAGTAAACGGTGACACCACGGATGAAGTCCGTACGGTCATTGGTGGAAGTCATTATATGTTAGATTGCGTGAAAAAAGTTTCGCAAGGAATATAGATATAATAAATCTAGTAAACACTAACACATTACTACAGGGCACCGGTATTTCACGTAGGTCACGTAAGTTTGTTTAGAAGAAAAGTTGAAGCGTTAAAGAGGAAGCAAGGTATGTTTTAAGACGAGGAATAACTTTGTGTTTTAAATTTTGAAATAACAAAGCGTTTGTTTTTTAATGAAAAAACCGACAAGCTCCCCGTTGGTTGAATGGTTGGACACGTCCAGTTCAGAAGAGGTTCGACGTTAAGGTTCGCCACTTGTTCGGTACTTGTAAAGTAAGCTTTTGAGAATAAATGCAATGATGCAACAATGAAATGATATTATGAAATACAAAGAAATGCACATTCAGCAGTAGATTGAAAATGAAGTTTATTTAAGAGGAAGGTTAGATTTAGACTAGTCGTATATTCATGTAAATGTGTATATGTGTGTGGGTGAGTGAGGTGCTGATGAAGTACCTATAGAACAGGTCCCAAAGGATGATGATGATGAGAAAAAGACGCCGATGGTATGGACAACAGGTTGTTGGACTTTGGGATGCATGCATCAAGGTTGGATGCAATAGTCAATGCTGAATTTGGTTTTCTGTATTTTTGTATATTTCTATACGCCTGTAGGAGCTGGCATGAGAATATTTACTTCACCAATCATTTGAAAATTGGTACACTGTATAATTTACCTTCACGCCTAATTCATGGCATCTTCGTGGTGACACTTCACTATTTATTTATACACGTGTCTTTTAAGCAAGATGAACAATATTTAGAGCCGTAATGTTGTCAAAATAAAATAGAATCCAGGCGTACAGCAGTTCTTTCATATTAAAGTAGTTGATTTTGATTTTCGTTATTCGAGCAAGCAAATCTAATAGTAGAAATAAAAAAGATGCATGATAAAGAATTACGCACATTATAAAGTAAAAGGAAATGATATTTTAATAGTACAATGTAGGACAGATTAAAATGAATTTTCGTAAATGGTACTTGGTTAATTTAAATGTGTTTGGAAGTGATTGTATGTGCAAATTTGTCACCGTAGTTGACTTAATTAGTTGAAATCCAGCATGGGGTTAAAAAAAGAAGCAGCATAAAATTGTTGGGGAATGATTTTCGAAACTAAACGTTTTTCCAAAGTCATCCCTGATCACCACACTTGGACTGCACTCGATAAAAACAGCATATATAGTCTAAACGTTGTCGTTGTAGGTATTAAATGAAGCTCAACTATTGCGCTGAAAGTATATTGTATTAAGCTGAAAGCTTGACACAGATAGTTTCACCGATCTGTAAATTATACTTAAGATGTAGGTACATATTGTTTTTGCTCAAGTTAGCGTAACAGTTGTTTGAAGGGCACTTTAGTTTATGTTAGTTTAAACAGCGATATGAACACAAGCATCCATTGCATATTTGTTCAGTATGATGTTTCTGGTGCAGTTTGACTGTACGTGGATCATCAAAAAGTTTGTCGCAAATATAGCAAGGATAACTACGATGGCTTATAACACAGTGCAGCTTAAAATCGGAGAAAGAAGTATACATTCTATTACACACATCCAGAGGGCACAAAGACGTTTTTTATATATTCTTCTTTTGATTTAGGATGCATACAATAAAGGAGATTCAGGTACAAACAAACATCGTTCAAGCGCCATTTGATATTGGGTACCACTTCTATATTATTCAAAACAGTACATAGTTGATTGTTGTGCTTGTATTCTGGTTTTGTAAAGAAAATCAGTCCATATGCATAGTGGTAACATCTTCGGTTGGGCAAATTCAAACTGTTATGACGGACGATCAAAGTTTTTCTTCGGCGACTGAAAAGAACTTGGCTTGTGAATAATTTTAAACTTAATTCAGTGGTATTTAGTAAGCTAGTTGGAGTAGGTTGTACCGAGATGTGATTGTGAATGGTCATGTTGGATGATTAAACAACTTAAATAGGAATAATTGCTTACTTCATATGCTTATAGTTGCTGTATACCAGGTGAAGGTTCTTTGTGAACCGTGATACGTACCTAGGTCATAGTATCCTACTTCTATATCGGTACTGTTAGCATCCGTCTGAGTTGGTTCGTCATCATTGTCAATGGATTTCGTTTTCGGGTCAAGTAAACGATTTCTAACCTGGTGATTAAATTTTGCTGCCGGATGTTTGTAGTTGGACCGGAGATAATATTTTTATGTTTTACAGCATTTGCATGTAAGACAAGTAAAAGTTGGTATGGTGGTGTCTGTTGTGAAATCAACGTCGATTCCCTCATCAGGAATTTCTGCGACCACTACATTTATAAGTCAGTATTAACTGCAGATCGCCGTGATAGCAGAATAATGTGGCTTTTGGCACGCTTTCTTATTTTCGTCGAATGAAAATATTTACTTTATTTAGTCAAGTTCTTTAATTAGTAAATAAGGTCAAATGTAGCCTTTTATTTCGCTGATAGTCCAGGTAAATTTACTGTGCAAATATTCTAAAAGCTTTTCTAAACAGATAAAAGCTAGTAAAATATCGATAATTTAGCTTGTTCACGAGTAAGCAAAAAAACAGTGATAAAATTGATCGACATGTATAGTTTTTGAAACTTAACGTATCTTTTGTAAAAATAAATTACATAACTCGAATGTTAATCTGTGAATTAATTCATATCACATAAAATATTTACATATATGAAAATGCTACTTTACACCACAATTTAAAAACTGCAATCTTTGCATTGTCGGTCATAAAAAATCATTTCCCTAAATTTTTATCATTTATATTATGTATATATTAGGCCATTTGTTTAACCCCTTCCTGCCTTATTATTATCTCATAACTCATCTGAATGTTCATCAACGTTACCCGACGGAAAATCATTGGAAGGAAGGATATCAATGTCGGCCACCAGGCAGTGCATGCAAACTGTAAAACGTGAAAATTGCATGGTCATTCCATGTAATAGGACTTTCGTGTCGCCCAAATGATGCTAAATGATAACGGACCACCCTCCTGCTTTATTACAACTATCATTCCCATGAAATATTTTGGGCTTTTCACTTTGCAACATTTCAGCAGTTCCGCTACTGGCTCACTCAAGACTGTCGATAAAAGACAAAATCAGTGATGGCTTGCATATGATGTGATGACTACTTTACGTACATGTCACAGCGTACTACTATCCAGATACATGATTGGAAGGTAAGAATTGTCAATTTAATCAAATATAATTTACATTATCATACTAAATTGCAAAGCTATTGTAAATGATTGAATAAACCACCCCTTACTGACCGTGTGTTTGCTAAATGCATGTATGGTTTTAATATTTAAATAAAAAATCATTTACTCTATTATTCTGTTTTATGAAGTAAGCTCCACGCATTATTAGAGAGTGAGTTTTCCGTGAGTAAAGTGCATAGCACATATGCAATCCTGTTACACAGCAATATATAATAAAGCAAAGAAGCTTAGCTTGTTGGAAAGTGTAAAGCTTGTGTTTTTGTTGATACGCTACGTACAAATTACTTGGATATACATGCATATACCATCGTCCATATATACCAATGTACAATGTACATATTGGTCAGTGGTGACCCACCACCAGAAAGTAATGAAAAAAAAATGAACTCATGTCGACAGCAGGAATGCTGCCAATGAGCAGTTTTCATGCTTTTTCATTAAAAGTTGGTGATGGTGAGAGCATTGGCTGGACGCTGGTACACTTTTGAGTGATGAAATTATTTACCTACTTGGAATTTTCCAATCTAAAAGCTTAGTTGAATAATAGTAATGCTGCATAATGCTGCTAAAGGAGATTGATACACTTGAGCGAAAACAATGTCATTATTTATAAACATTATTAATACGTATATCCTTCTGTATTTTTTAAACGAATATTTTTTTCTGACGCTAAAGATTTTCCATGCATGGCATGATGCTTATATATTGCAACGCATTTTCTTAGATCACATCACCAATTCAGCCGGGAGTAGTACTGCGTTTTCAACTAACAAGACGGCGTAATCTTTCGCTGCTGGTGCAAGCAGTTTGGGTAGGTAACCAGCTTGTGCATTACTAAAACAAGCTTGGTTTACCATTGTAACTTGCGTCTTTCTCCTGAAACATATCCACAAAAATGTGTTACCTTGCGTACATATGTAGTTTGCTTTGCTCTACTATTGTTGCATGTGTGTGTACAGAAATCCTGCTAGCCGGATAGATGCAACTGAAATATTCACACTGAAATGTGTACATACGGTTAGCACACTGACATTGTAAACATAGATAGTATTTTACTGCAACAGGTTGTCCGTTTTTTTGCTTATTTCTCAAGCGAAAGAGAGTCAGTGTATATTACGTTGCACGTATTCAATCAGCAGATGAGACTGATCATATTGAAAAAAAAAACAATTGCGCATTATTGTATTGTTAAGGGAGATCCATCTGCACCTGCCAAACGTCCTGTGCATTTAAGTGAATCTCTGTATTCCCCAATTTCAGTAAACAAAAAAGAAAAAGTTGCCTAGCAACAGACAGACAAGAACAACTTGTGTTTGACTTGCAAAATCACCGGCTGGAATAAAGAATCCAATCAAAATTATCCAACTAGTTCCAAAGTTCTACTTTTTACTTACAGTTTATTCATCATGGTTAAAAAATTTTAAAAATCAACTCATTCATAACAAAGTACCCTTATTGTAGTCTCGGTGAAATGTGATTTTCACACTGTGGATTTCTCCTCAGTTGGGTAATCCTTTGGAATAACTTTACAATATTGTTTAGTAATGATCATACTTTTTACACGTTTTACATTGTTTTATGAGTCAAGTTAATTCAAATGAAATGGTTTTCATTTTTTATTGCAGTATCTTAAATATGTATAAACTATTTGAGTACCAGTTGAGGACGTGGATGAAAGGAAAAAAAACTTACACATTTTAAACTGTCCTGATTGTCCAACTAGCACAATGTATTTCACAATCCAATATTGCACAGGTGAACGAAGGTTTTGTACCTAATCCGTTTTTAAAAAAAATACTGCATGATTAACAACATTTTTTTAGTACATTTAATGTCAACAAATCCAATAATGGTGAAACTTACTTTTCTTTTCACATCTTGCTTACAGAATTGTGCATTTAGTTCACCAGCCGAGGACAATAATTAACACAATTAAGTGATTGAAATTGGCACCTATGTGGATCAATGGGGAGTCACGGAGATTAAATGCAAGCAGTTAGCTGAATGATCATTCACATTTTACTGGATCATTTTCACGCATGAAGTTAGCATTTATTGCTACAGAATAATATTACAGCTGCAGAGAGCAAGTATTCGTTGCATTTTTCAATTCAATTAATTAATTAGATGATTAATTCAATCAATTAATTAATGCTCTAAAAGGGTGGATGTAGAAAAGAATTTTGTTTCATTGCTGTTTGTAAGCCAAAATCGGCCCAAAACCCGAGTTAAAAAAATATTTTCGGTTGAGGGCTCAACGTAAAGTTATGCAAACAATAAATGCTTTCGGTAGCTAAATCTCCACAAACATTTCCCCAAATAGCTGAAAAGCTCCTTTTACTACTGGAAATTATTATTTAAAGAATATATTCTAAATTATTTTCGCTTCAGTTTGATTAGATGATTTCGGAGGGAGGATATGGAGGGCATCATCGCGTTGCAATAAGATCTCAAGGTGAACTCCCCGACTGGAATTAAGAATCCAATCAAAATTATCCAAATAGTTCGAGAGTTTTTAATTTTAAAAAATCAACTCATTCATAACAAAGTACACTTATTGTTGTCTCGGTGATTGTGTGATTTTTACAGTGTGGAATTCTCCTCAGTTTGGTAATCCTTGTGAATTATTTTATAATTTATTTTTAGTAGTGATCAAATTTTTAAACACGTTTTGGATTGCTTTAAGAGTGAAGTCAATTTTTAAATAAAAATGATTTCTATTGCAGGATCTTAAATAAAAATTATTTGATTACCGGCTGAGGACGTTGATGATAGGAAAAAAACTAACACAACGCATTTGACAATTCAACTTTTAACAGGTAAACGGAGATTTTGTACCTAAACATTTTTTTTTATAAAACAGCGGATGACTGACTACATTTTTCTTTTTCGTAGTTAATGTCAGCAAGTCCAATAAATGTGAATTTTCTGCCCAACATTTAATTACAGAATTTTCTTTCCCCGGCCCATAGTACTGATTAGCACAGTTGAATAGTTCAAACCGGCAACTGTGCGGTTCGAAATGAAGGCAGTTAACAGTCCAATAAATGACGGGTAAATAAAAAGTTTGCACCTAAACAGGTTTGAAAAATTTACGCAATAACTACCACATTTTTCATATAATATTAATTAATTTACTTGAAACTACTGTTTTTTTGTGTCCAAATTTTCCTCACAGAATTTTCCCCTTGTTTTACCAGTCGATAAAGCACTAGCAATAAGTGCCACTGAAATTTTCAAACCTGGAATTATGCGTGACGGAAAGAAGTCGTTGGAAATGGAATCAGGCCCTCCACTTGAATATTCATTGACGTTGTACAGGATCATTTTAAACCT
>JAHZMZ010001969.1:0-18955 GCA_027743805.1 Lepidocyrtoides sp. E14
ATTGGATACATTCTTCAGTCTGCAATTTTGTGTATTTTTTGAGCACTTTTATTCGTGGAGAAGAAGCAAAGCCGGGGTTACCAAACAAACTTTTGGAAGATAAAAAAGCAAAAATTTTTGAAATATTCCTAATCGGAACGGCTTCTCTAGATAGATATGTATACTCTAAGTCCTTTTCAATACATTTTAATTTCTAAGGAGAAAAGTGTTACTGGACGCCCTGCCAAGCTATCAACGTCTACCACAAATGCTCGCACCGATGCTACGCAGCCGACTCCAAGTCTGGAGGATGCATGACCTTCACAAAGGAGTATAGATGTTGTTGCTCTGATGCTTGACCAGGTGAAAACGGAAACACAAGGCAAAGCGTTCTACATTTTCAACCAGTCACCCCTCAGTAACCGCACTGCGAATTTGATTGCATGCTGCTGCAAGCCATAGTTTTTATAACATGCTCCACGTTAATTGTACCTAGACTTTGTTTACAAAAAAATAAAATCTATACAGCATTTTTTTCATCACATCCGGTTCCCATACAGAGTGATATCTTGATTTTCCTTCAATAATATTATGTCGCATACACAGATACATAAACTTTCGTGCATGCTGCACTAACTAAAACTATATTACAATACAATTGTCCACTAATAATGCTTAATAGGTGGTTACACACATAGGTAAATGTGTTTTCGTCTGTTTTTTGCTCATTTTTTTCATATGGCTTGTTTCATTAATAGCGGTTTAATAGTTTACGTTTACTACTACACTGCTTCAACTTGCCTGGTTGCATGCAAAAAAGGAATAAATTTGATGATGATGATGATTTGATAATGATAAAAATGTTTGCTTGCGCTTCAACAAGCACATTACCACATTTTTACACACAAAGTTCAAATTCAGAGTGGATGAGTCATCAAGATAATGGTATAGAAAAGCCTGCTCTTCTCCAACCACAAACAGCAATTTTAGTATAAAAAACATATAAAACGGAGGTGAAAGTAAAATCCAAGCATTTCATCAACCCGTTTGTCCGTCTCCCAAAAACTTTTTGGTTTATTTTATGCAGTCCACACTTTTTAGCAGCTTTTTCAAAACGCTCCTTTTCTACACTCCGTTACTTTCTTATTCACCCATGTGTACCTTATACGAGTGACATACCTGAGCAAAATTACCAAGCTTTCGTATGTACGTGCACATGCACCTCTGCTTCACATATTTCATTATTATTATTATTTTTCAAGTCACATATTCCTTTATGAAAAAAACATACATACATTGTACATATTTATACTCATATTTGTGCAAGTTTGCTTAATAACTTATTATTACGGTTTTGCTTCTCTACGTTAACATTCCCGTTTTGCCCCAGCTCTAATCCATCCGTCCATCTACGACTATTACCTTCATTAAAAAAACAGCAACAATCGCTCAATCGCTGTATTCACCCCCACACACGCAACAAAAGCATTAGAGTGATATGCACCTTCATGAATTTTGCAGAGCGTTACTTTACATTCACATCAGCAATATTCTTTTAGCATGTGCCTCTACTACCAACTAAACTAAACTAAAAAACCAACAACAACCTGCCATTACCATAGCAATTTCACGATAGGTAAGATGATAAACAAGAGAACAGGTGAACAATACACAAACCATACCATCAAATTTCATATAATATATAATCATTGCTAGAACATTACCGTATGCATCCATAATATACTAATCTGCTGAAGCGTAATAAAAGCAGTTTTTTTTCTTCTGCTTACTACTACCCACTCACTATTTTTTTAAATATATTAGAATTAGAATGGCCCATCATCGTCCATACAATAAATACAGCTTCTTATCTTGCATTTTACATCGTCTGTAGGCTAACTCTGCAAAAATTATTTCATTTGCCATTGCCTTGTCATATAAAATACATTTGCACAAACATACATACATACCTGTTACAAATATTTTCAATGCAAAAAAAATCTATGGATGTACCTACTCTGAAATGAAAAGCATTTCCTAGAATTCCTTTATCACATTTTTTTACGACCGACCATTCCAATTATTGTCACAATAGGTAACACGCACCGTATGTGGAATTGTTTGGATGCAATAATTATTCCAATTGCCTATTGTGTCTTTTAGTTCTGCTGCTCTTGTTCGGTTTAAAGCTCAAAGAATAGATTAACATGTTTTGGTATTCGATATAAAAAATGTTTATTTTGTAGAGCAGAGTCATTTTTGTGGTTTGGTTTGGTTTAGAAGGTGTATCAACTGAGAATACGACGACGTGAGTGTCTGTCTGTTCACGTAATGTGATTTCAACAATTAGCAATAATAATTAGCATTTATCATGATGAGGCTCAAATTTAAAACTAGAGAAGGCTAGCAACAGCTCATCTTCTTGTTCACCTGCTGCCTACGCAAAAATTCATGAATTTTGGCAAGGCTGAGTATTTGCACAAGTAAAAGTTAAAAGTGAAACATCAGCACAGAATGTTCACGCTCATGTACAAATGTACAAAATAAAAAAGTAACTATTTTTTAAAATCTAGTATTAAAAATGTGACTGTTGAGAAGAATTGGAAAAGTAATTGAAACGATGTAGTGGTTTAAATGAAGAAACAATGAAATTGCTCAGGTGCTGTAAATATAGTAGTAATAATATTGGTAGTGGAGTTTGCAGTGGGAAAAATGTGAGAAAAGTTTCAAATTCGACGGTTGTGATTATTTTGGTAGTGATTATTTATCTGGGATTGGCAGAATGTGCGTTGCCACTGCGAAAGGCGTGTGGGGATGTAGACTGTCAAGGTATGTGGAAAATTGTTTTAAAAAATATTTAGTGCATAAAAAAAATAATGGATTTTACTTTGAATTTGTATGTATTTTTTGCAATAGGTTTGGAGTATTGCAGTCCAATAGACCAAACGTGTAAGTCTTGCGAAAGTATTTGTGATCCTGGTCACAATTTCAATGAGGACAGGTGTGTTTCGGATTGCCAAGGTGGGTATTTTAGATTAAATTATGTAAAAAATGTTGGAATTAAATTGGGAAAAAATAAAAGAGTGCTAAATTAAAATGGTTTTTTGTACAGACTACATCCATGAGCAACGCTTCCTAAGCGTCCAAAACTCGACAGTGTTCGAGTTGCAAAGAGTGCAAATGGAGGAAAAGTACAAAAAGTTGGAGGACGACGTATTCCTTTTGAAAGTGATTGTTGGCATTTGTATTGCTGTGATACTGCTGGTTGTCGCGATACTTGCAGCGTTTCTTGTCTACTTTTGGAAACTTCTTCATCCTGCCGAGCCAGCCAGTCCGGAAGAAAAGAAAAAGAAAGGTTCTACCAAGTCAACATCCTCAGCAACTACAGTTGAGCTTCCTACCGTTTACAACAACCGGGTAAAAAAGAATGAAATTAATAAACCCAATTTTTCTACAAAAAAAAAGTCAAAATATTCACAAATTTTCATTAAATTTTTTCAGTATGGTGTCACCACTCCAACACCAGAAAACTCACCATCTTCTGTAATCTCAAGCTCGCCAGCAGACACAAATATTACCACATTCACCTCCATAGTCCCTCCATATCATCAGCATGGAAACCGAATCAGAACACAATCGGATGCGTACATTGATGCTGCAGCAGCTACAAACAGATCCAGTCCAGAAACTGTCACCACAACCCTTACCTCCACAGCGTCTACCCTGGCTGGTAAACAGTTCTGTAATATGAACAACATCGGACTTAAGGGCGGCAACCCATCCTCAGCAGCTGCAGTAGCAGCCAATTCAACATCAGCGTCAACACCAATTCGTTTCCGTAGGGAACCTTCTGAATCAACGTTGCCGGAAAACTGTGCGTATGACAATCTGTCAATGTCGCCACAGCATCATATTCACTACTCGCACCATGTCTAAAAATAAAAAAAATAATCTGTTCAGTTCAGCATTATTATCAATTACTATTATAGCAGGTTTCTATAATCAGTTTGTTAATCAAAAATGTGAAATACAAGCGCAACACACATAACCTAAAACGTAGACTTATGTACTTTGAGCTCACACACGATAAAAAAGGCACAATCTATATGTCCGTCCACTTGTACCGTAAACGATAAGATTTTCAAGGTGTAAATGGAATGTGCAATTTTTTAATGAAATGATAAGTCCTTACATTTTGTAATTTTCAAGAAGATGAATGAGAAATTAACGAAATAATAAACATATTTTTTCGTTTGAAAAATTATTTTTTTTAATTGCCGTTTTTTAAACAAAAATGTAGCATGGCGAGTGGAATGGTGATGGTTAAATTTTTAACGGGTTTGGTTTTGGATCCAGGAGGAGAAGTAGAGATTTTCAAAAAAAAATTCAAGATAAGTCTGAGATTTTCAAAAAACGTTCAAAGTAAGTTTGGCATTTTCAAAAAAAGTTTAAAATACCTTGGCAAGAGTCCTTTCCTGCGGTTCCGGCACACAACATACCGTTGACAATTTGGGATCCGTAGGCGTTACGGCAGGTGGCGGTGGACACAAGTGGGACGGTGACCTTCATCAAAACGGTGGGAAGACTGCCTCCAGAGGAGAGAGTTCCCCATCCAGCAGCGACAAGATTGGCAGCGGGACTGAAACTGGAGCTGGGAATGGTGGCGGCCCTGACGTTGTTGTTGAGGGTGAATGCCTGACTGACTTTCATGACAGCGACGTCGTTGGCCATTGTGTTGGCGTTGTACTGAGGATGACGAATGATTTGGGAAACGCTGCGGGACTGTTCAGTTCCTTCATTCTGGTTCAAGTTGTGTTCTCCGGCAACAAGTGTGTATCCTGAAACTGATGCGACCTACAAAAAAAATGTACAGAATTTTTTTTTAAAATCTACGTGACGGTTAATGCTTAATTTTAAATAAGTGGCAAAGAATTAATGACGCTTACGGCGCAGTGAGCAGCAGTGACCACCCAGTTTGCGTTGACGAGGGAAGCTTTAATTGGATGGAATAAATTCGAATATTATTAAAATTGCGTTACATCCTTATTTTTCAGCGATAGACATCGCCTGGTTTATGTTTATTATGCGGTTTCTTAAAGGCATCTTAAGTTCTTACCTCCACAGTACTGGGAACCTGACCTCTTAATTTGCACAATGTGGGGGAACTCTCCCTTAGTGGCTTGGCTTCCACCCACAATCTTTTCTGGGTAAGACTTGTGGAAGCGAGGCAAAGCTGCATTTTATGCAAAAAAATCAATTATTTTCTCCTTCAATATTCATTTTATGTATTTTTTACTGAAAAATAACTCACCGGTGGTGGCACCAATGGCCAACAAGACTAGAATGGCGACCTTCATTATTCACTTTTTTTCCTTTAGAAATTTTCGAGGTTCAGGTGAGTTCCAGTGGAAGATTCGAGGACAACAGGTTGCCTGAACTAGATCCACCCATGCTTTTTATACTTTTTAATTCAGCTCATTGAAACAAGTAATTAAATCCGAGATATTGTGACAAGTGCTTCCAATCAAAATTTATGTAGAAATTTATATTAAGCACTTGACTTGAGTGAGTTTACTTTGTCTTGTCGCGATCAAGCAGTGAATTTTCATATATTATCATTTTTGTGCATTCACATCTTATCATCTTTCCATTCATTGGATATCCCGATTCGTCACCATTTTCATCACCACCAAGTTCTCTTGCAGAATCATTGACTCTCATTGATTACCTCTCCTCAATTTTCCCACTGACGGAGTGGACTTTTCCAGGTGAATTAATTAGGACTGATGACTGACTGACCGTTATTTGCAAACACGCATTGTATATCCTTATCATCATCATCATGTCATGTACGGATGGCAATGTCAGGTTTACTGAACCAGACTAAAATTCTGTGGCGGCTGATAACCGTGAAATGTAAGCTTGCATTTGTGGGTTAACTTTCTGCGTAGTAATTATTTCAAAAGAGATTTTAACATCAATTTCATTTGAATTCGGTGATGATCACGCGTGTCGTAGTCGTGGTGCATAGCCAGGTACACTGTTGCTGATCAAGATCATGATTTACTTATCATTGTCATGAATAAGTTGACAAGAAACGATAACATTGTGCAAAAAAATGGTAATTTTTCTATTCTTGTCATTTATCATTGCGCCATTGTAAAACTTTCAATATGATATTGTACTCAAGTGATGAAGCTGGAAATAATATAAATATTTTGCAATAAATTTAAAAATTGACAATTGCATTTTAAGATAGGAAAAAATCTTGATCCGAAATAAAGTTGCTTGTCAAATTGATTGTAAAAAATAGTAAAAAAATGTATATCCTAGCGCAGTGTTTCTCAATTGTTTCGCATGCACTTGAACTTTGATTAGAAAAAAGAGAACTATGTCATCGCCAATTTTGTCTGAGCAACATATAATAGAGCGTAGAACCATCAGGTATTAAGATTCATAGGAAATTATGATATCGAGAATCGAGAATTTTGAAAAAAAGGAAAATTTGTATTTTTTTCAATTTTACTTTTCACGGGACGAAACAAACTGCAAGTACCCATTTTTGTGAAAACAAAAACTGTGTGAAACTGATTGTGTACTGAAGTCTACAATAAACGAACTCATTCATTCATTCAAACTCCGATAATCATTCATGCAAAAGAAACTATTTATAGCATAAAATTTGTATATGTAGCATGAGTAAAGGTAATTGAAAAGAATAGAACAAATGACACAAACTTAATTTTTTTAAACATTTTTTATGCGCTCAAATGGCACATTATTTAGAAAGGTCGGTTTTAGTGTTAATGATTTTGAATTTCGTACCATTTTCTAAAAGCATTGCAAACCGTTAATTTTGAAATCAATGTTTATTTTTAGATTAGTGGTTTAAAATTTCACGCCAAAATTTTCAGGATGAAAATTTTCAAAAGTTATGCAATGACTAAATAAATGCATGCTTAAATTGACATTAAAATTGAGTGAAATTTAAAATCACTAACTCTATAAACTCATCCGAATTTTTAGCCCTCTGTGTTTTAAAAAAGTTTAAACAAATTTAAAATCAGCAACCTAGCAAATTATCCCACTGTTTAAAACTTATTATACTAATTTATATCGATTTTTTATTACCCACCTATTTGTCATTTTTCTGGTCATCACCATATCATCACAAAAGCCACACATTTGCACGCATTATTTACGACGACGACGACAGCATTTCTATGCAGAATATAATAATATGTAGAATACTAACACGTGCATATGTAATCACCTCTATGCAGCAACTGTACCTTTTTATTACTTGTTTTTTTACCATTCTTCCTTCCTTATCTCATTCATCCCATCTCCATACATTCTCCATTGGTCAACTCCTCCTCATATTTTTATTACATCTACCAACACAGAAAAATAAATTAAATGCTTAAACTTTTTTCAATTCCTTTAAAATAAATTTATTCAATCGAATTCACAACTTTGTTGCCTTTTTTTTCTCCGTCCTCTTCCTAGCCGCCACGCAGCACAACCTTCTCCGTATTTGCTTAATGTAAATTTACAGGTGCGTATTATATAAAACAGATAAATTTATTACTTAATTAATCACTGTCTTGTTACATAATCAATAAAAAACAAGCCCAAGCCCAAGCCAAGCAATAATAATAATAACAATAAAAAGTGAAACTTTTTTTTACTCCTTCGCCACCGCACCTACTTCTTTTCTACGGTTATAAAAATACGTAACAAAAGACCAATTTATTATGTAAAAAAATAAAATATTTTACAAGATGAAGGAATCATCTAAAGAGAAAAATTGTTGCCGGCTAACTTTCCACTTGTTTCTGTCATCATCATCATCATCATCACACCCATGAAAAAAAAATGAAAAGTAAACCAAAGTCAGTAGACATATCTCATTAAATTTACTTTTTGGTTAAACAAGCAGACAAAAAAGCTTTACAAGACCAGGCACACAGGTCAAGCTCAATAAAACTTTTACTGCCACTGCCTTTACCATTATTCCTTTTAATTTTTATAGCAAAAATGTTATACAATCCTCATTATATTTGCTTTTTAAAAGTTAAGCAAACTTTAACATTTTTTAAATTATAAAACGCTTTGTTAAACTGTTTTTCTTTCCTGTGGCGGCTGCCACTGCTGCTCTTGCAAATCTCCTTCCTTCAACAAATCAATTTCGTAATAGAAATTTTCTTGCACATGCCGACGACATCCATATTATGCTCCTTTCGTTGGCCTTCTGTGAATAAATCATCCTGCAGCATAACACAACTTTCAATCAATTCATTTACCTTTTGCGGCACAAGTCCTTCTTTAGTAAGATTTTTTTCCTCTATAAATTTACTTGAATGTATGCACGCGGAAATTGTCAAAATACAAGGGATAAAATGTTAAATTACTTCACTTTTTTCAACGACGATGATGATGATGACCATGATGAAAATTGTTTTGAAAAAAAATTAAAATGAAAAGTATTTTTTTATTCATAGTGAAACCATTTTATTTGAGCTATGTTCACCTCCACTCCCTTTTGTTTCTCCTGTTTTGCCTACAGCAAAAAGGGAAACACCTTCCGTCTTTCTGTCTCTTTTGCAGTTTCCTTCTTGATCATCATCAGAAAAAAAAAATATCATAAGACATCTTTCAGTTTGCAGATTTTGATTTTCGCAAAAGAAAAAATAAGCAATAAAAGATAAATAATGAAGGGCATGATGATCATTTGCGCAGATTAATCAGAAGCAGCGAAACTTGCCTTTTTATGTACATATCTGTGTAGTAATAATAATCATGACATGATGATGATGATGAAAATGAATGGATGTAATAATAGTAGCAAAAATGAGAAAAGATAAGCAATAATAATAATAGTAATGATTGGTTGTTACAAAAATAATGATAACGCGCAATCAGTCGGTTGTACTACGACTACTACATACTTGCAAAATTGTAATTTGCATACAAAATTTTTTTTTTTCACTGCACCTACTCACTGTATTACATTAGAACAAGATGTTGTCATGTCATCATCATCATCATCATCATAATGTCAGTTATCTTGGTCATTTATTCTGCTGTCGTTATTGTTACGTGACCTGCCTGCCCAGAGCCAAGTTATCATATCAACCAACCAAAAAGCAGTTTTGTTACACTAACTACTACTGTTCACCTTATATATAAACCGGTGGTGACCCGGTCGGTCATTATCGTTTATATTTATAATATTTCCAAATTTAATTCAATATAAAGATTATTATTCTACCTTTCCCTTTTAACTCTTTTTGTTGTTACGGACGGAAGGAAGGAAGTAGAATTATATAGCAGGCAGTTTAAGATTCAAACACTTTGCACGATTTTTATTTTGATAGGTTTGTCGTGCAAAAATAAAATTCTCTTTTTTTTACGTCACCTCTCTGGTTCGAGTTTCGATATGGTTATCAAATAAATTTTTTGAAGGGTTCGTGATAAGAAAATCCAATTTTGATTTAAGTAACGAGCCACAATATCTCTCAAGAGTATTGCGTGATTTTTGATGGCATCACATTTCCCTAAAAAGATAGGATAACAATATTTGCAATTAAAAATCAGTCAGAATCGTGGCAAATGTTGGTAATTATTGAAAACTGATAAAATAACAGCGTGACTTTTTACACTTTTATTTCCTTCGTCCTCTTCCACTCCTCTTGTAGCTTCCTTGATGTTTACAAGTTGTTGCTTATGCTATGCACACACAGCTACAAAATAATAATAATAATGCGTGTGTGTGTGCTTGTTTATTTTTTTTATTCATCTGCTTAAATCACTTTTGCATTCTGCATCAATTTGTGCATCCAAATCGTAATAATAACCAGAAACAAATACAATGACCAATTTTTTCTTCACTTTTCTACAGCATGAACAAAGTACTACTATGCTTACTACCATGACAAAGAAGAAGTCATCGGATCACCGTAAACAGCTAATGGATCTTCTTACATTATATGACCGTCATCATCATCATAATGATGATGATAATAATAAATAGATATAGAAGAAACCACTTTTCATTTTGCCGATCATCAATAAAATAAAATTCATACTGCCACTACTACTACTACTGCTTGCTGCTGCTGCTGCTACTTCTACTCTAAATCTCTGAATAAATATTGTAAAGTGAAAACCGGTTTTCTTCCTTCCACTCCACCACACCGTAGCACTTTTTCTCTATTTCTTCACTTCACTTCACTTGACATCCAATATCTTTTTGACGCTTCTCCTCATCTTCTTCATCTTCTTGATCTCCACAACAACAACAGTAACAATACAACCAATAATAATATATATATACCCACGATCTTGATGTTGATACTACTCAGTAGTACTCACGATGACTTTGACATTAGAAAACGTAACACGCAGAAATAAACAGTAAATATGCTCAACAAGCAAACTAATCCATCTCCTCATCGTCGTCGTCGTCGTGATCAGCTCTTTTGCTTTCACAAAATGTCATATATGTACTCTTGCCAAAACAATCTTTTTTTAAGTAATAACCATCATAATAATAACGATTGAATTTTTTTTTTCTCAGAATAAAAAAAAATTATAATATAAGCTAATCTCATATACATATTCGTCGTATTACATACCTTTCACGATAAGCCATAATAATAATCGTCCCTGCTTATAATAATAATAATAATGCAATGTAATGCATTATTGTTCTGAATGCACTACCACCATTCTATACAATCATCATCATCGTCAGGTATTCTTTTTTTTACTACAAGAAGAAATACTATAATATTTTGAAATTTGTAGCATGTGTGTGTGTAAAAAGTGCATGCACGTAGTAAAATGCATGAAATGCATAACAATGTGCTGCTGCAAGTCAAAGTCCGTCCTTGTCAATTGCCAAGAAAAAAAGCATAATATGCCTGCTTGATATGATATGATGAGAACCGCTTTGATCGACTTCAAAGGACCCTACACATTACATACACACGCTTATAATATGACGCTGATGATGGCGTTGACTTTGATGACTTTACTTATATATGCATGCGGTTATAATATGCACCAGTGTAGGGAGAGGAGAGAAAAAAGGAAAGAATTTTTTGGCGTTGTTCCTGGTTCTCTCTGCTTCCTCTTTTTCTTCTTCATCATCTCATATCGATATCCAATCTACACGCATATTATAATAAAAATCTATTTCATTATACCTTTAAAGTGTTAACGTGAACGACAATCCATATCATAATCAACGACAGTTTCGTTTATAAAAAAAATTTGTTGGTCCAACAACGTGCCATTGAAATGATGACCAGTAGTAGTAGTAGTAGTGGAGGTAACGACTCTACTGTTTTTATTTGGTAGTTTGGAGGTGTCAAGTGAACAAGAAGGCACCTTTTTTAGAGAGAGAAAGAAAAAAAGGATCAACTTTGATATTTGATCTTTTCTGCTCCTTGTTTTTTTTTGTTGGCAGTAAAGGTAGTAGTAGTAGCTCATTTTGTTGCCGTTTGCGGCGTAACGCGAAAACAATCAAAACATTGTAAAAATAGTGATTGTACTAATCAGTAGAGAATTTAACAAGAGTAGTAACAGCAAAAGTTTTGACGCTGATGCCGTGCTGCCGCCGCTAGAAGAGATTAGCATCTTGAAATTGTTCAGGGAAAAAAACGTGGTAGAAGTGGTGGTGGCATTAATTTTTGCAGTGATTGTTTGATTGTCGTCGTGAAGGCAGGCTGGCAACAAGACACAAGAGCTGGCTACTACTTTTTATTGTCTTTTTTTCATCCTTGTCTTCTTCAACTTGTTTGTTTGTTGGCACCAGGCCCGAAAATAAATTTAAATTTTCATACAGGTAAATATATTTTAGCGTCATTTCTCACATGTAACCATAGTGCACATGTCATCCTAGTTAGTACAGTACAACTGCCATTTATCCCTTCAAGGGACAAAAATCGTCGTCATCATTATTACTCAGCAGCGTCATCAACGGCAGCAGCGGCTACAGAAGGTCGCTAGCAAAGCGGGGACGACTATTTTTTTCCTAAGGAGCTATTCTTTTTTTTCTCACAGTGAAATAAAATATTATTGTTATTAGTACTACTATAAATATGAGGAGCTTCTTCGTGACAAGGTCGTATATCTTGTTGAGTGTGGCGGTTTCCTTATTTGCCGTTTTGGCATTTACCAGTGGTTTTGTGAATCATCCACTTAGAAGGAATCCTATACGACAGCGACCCAAACCGTAAGAAATTTTTTTTCTCTCTCTTATCCTAATTGCTTTAATAGGCAGAGAATACAACACTAATTAGTAATTAATTATGATTATTACTGCTAATGTTTTTAGTGTTTTTAGTAGAAAAACGAGATTTTGTATGGCAAATTTACAAATATATTTATTTAAATTAAATGCTATGATTATTGCGTGTGAACACGACTGATTGTGATCAAAGTTGATGATGATGGTGTGACGACGAGTGTGAATTATTGTTGCGTTTATTTGATTTTTGAACGATGTCAAGAATAAAAAATTTTTGTTATGAATTTTGTAGAAAGGTGGGTCTATGCCCGCAAAACTATGTAAACACGACACGCCCAGCGTTTAAGCAATTTCGGTTGCACAAGTCTACCGGAAAATGTTTCAAGGTGGATACAAAAGGACCATGCGGGAAAAATCAGCAGTTTTACCGAATCGGCAATACAGACTTTGGAGATTGTGACTGTCAGCATAAAAAGCGGTGTGGAAGGCCATTACTCTACTGGAAGGAGACGGACACGTGCTACTTCATTTATCACCCAGGTCTTAAAAAAACAATCAGTGTCTCACATCGCCCCAAAAACTCATCATTTCATTTTTTCTGAAAATTAAAACTTTCATAATTAAAAAAAAATGTATCAGGGTCCATGCAAAGAAGGCTATTGGCTAGTCCACGGCTATCAGAACAAGCCCATCTGTCAAAAGAATCCATGCCGGAAATACGAGCGTGACAACCCTTCCAACCATGAAGCCCGCAAATTCTGGATTTACTACAAGGGCAAATGCATGCGTACAAGAACTCAAGGCTACTGTCGCAACACGGATCAAGTCCTATTTTTCGTGGATGGGGAGGCAAGGCCGCGGTGTGTCTATCATGACGAGGCTCGTGCCTGCAATTCCATCAACAGAATAAGCAGACCTTGTTGGGTCGGTCAGAAGTACTATTTGCATCAAAACTGCAGGGAAAAAGTTGGCTTGTGGGGAAGCGAAGATGACCACTAAATTAAAAGAAAAAAAAGATGAGCATGATGAATGGCGATGAAGATGCCTCACTTCTCTGAGCAACAAACAACAACAACACGACATGATGCTCCTCATCATTATCATGCCATGCCACATGTTATTACGTAGGTATTTCAATTCAACCAAACCATGCCAAAAAATTGCCACTTTTTATAATTTTTTTTCACTCAACAGCAGCAGCAGCCATCTTCTTCTTTTGTTTTCTTCGTGTGTCGCCACAAGGTGAAATAAAAAAAAAGACTGACATATTGAATTTTACAGGCAGCAAAGAGGTTATATCAATGAGAGAGCTTCAATATTTTCAACTTGCTTTTTTTTACATAAATACAGTAGCACTAGTAAATTATCAATAATCCCTCTACATTTCGATATAATAAGTAATGTTCAACATATTAATTATTATTATGATTTCTTACTTTTTTTGCCACTTTCATCATAATATATGATGATGATACGATGATATCAACCTATCGTTATGTTTTCTTCAGTGCATTTAACTTTTATTTTTCTTCATCATGTTCTTCCACAAAGTGCATTTATGATACACTATTTAATATATAATCATGTCGTAAGATGAAAGATGAAAAAATAAATAAAATGAAATCACCAGAGTTTATATATTTCATATAATTAAATTGAATGGATTTTTCTTTAATTTTCACTGCAAGAAAAACTTTTTATCTGCCAGAAGAAAAAGAAAAAATAATTAATAATAATAATAAATGATTGCGGGATATAACAAAAATTATATATCGCTGAATGGTAATACACACATACATGATCATAAAAACACATTACATGATACTCTTTTGTAATTGATATATATATATATGTAACACAGGTATAAAACAATTATAATAATAATAATATACACATCAATATTATACGCAGACATCATCATAGAAAAAAAAACTCTTTTTTTTTATGATATTCCCCTCCATCAAAATTTGTTTAGAACAAATAATTGTCAAAATCGTAAATGCATAGAAGAAGGCTGAGTAATAATAATAATATAATAATAATTAATTATTATACAAGTAGAGTTTTAATAATTTATAGATGATGATATTACATAGGTTTGCAAAAAGGCATTTATTTTTTTTGTTCATATTATTACCAATTTATTTTTTTACTACATTTTCAAAAAACTTACTCAGTTTTTTTGTCCTTGTGAATTGGCTTGTGTCCAAGAAACAAAGTCCATCCGTTCAGTTCAGTGGAGGCCACACAAGAAGGTCCAGAGAGAGAATGATAATAATTTTACGTTGATGACACTAACTGATGATACCTTTGGTATATTTTTTTTATCGCTACGCATACATAGACAACTACATAATTTTTTTTGTATTGAGGTTCAGCAGGACTTACGACTTTTTTTTTCTTTATTGAGGTTCTTTCTGAGAAGCTCCACTGGAACAAAAATGTGTGGCGTAAGTTGCAAAACTTGTCATTGTAAACCTATACATTCATTCATACACGAGCACAAACCGAAAAAATCTAATACATACACATAGTAGGTAAATTGTCAACCTAACAAACTTTCCCTTCATCAGTAATCATCATCATTATTAGTATATATTCATTAGTCATACGTTTAGTTGAACAGGAAAAATAAACTATTTATATTTCAGGTGCAAAAAAAGAATCTGTGGTATTTGGTATTTTGTAGTAGTAGTGAGCTACGTGAAAATTTTGGTAAAAAAAGTAAATACACTAGGCATTTTTACGAACAAAAAAATACGTAAAAATAAATATTTATCGTTTGAAAAAGTGGAAGCAGGAGAAAGTGGATGTAATAATAATAATGGATTATTATAGGAAAAAAATTTTTGTGAGATGTTTTTTTTACATTAAAAGAAGAATATATATATAGCTATCTACGCTGGACTGTATTAAAGATTACGATATTTAATATATTTTTTTTACCAAACCAGTATGTAGTATTGTATAATATACCAATTAGAGTTATAATAATAATTAATATTACACGTTCCAATAATAATCAAATCTCATCCAAAAAAATTTTGCAATACACAAGCTAATATTGCTTACCTTGCAGAGCAGTTGCAGACAGACAGATATTTATAGAGTTGCACAGCAAATTTTTTTTGTTGGATGCATCATCAATCATGTTATAAGTTTTTGTATATCATCATCATTGAATCAAATCATTACCACCAGACCAGAGAGAAGTACAAAGTTGAGTGAGTGAGAGAAGGGAGTAAAATAGTGGAGGAGTCGGTCAGTCACTTGTAACAATTTTTTTTATAAAAAAGACTTACGAAAAGAATAAAATGAGCATATAACTACTTTCCTTTAGGCACATAATAATGTATGTATGTATATTAAAGCATGCGGAATAATATTCCATGTTATTATTTTTTTTCTTTTGGATTTTACAATAAGCAGAAATAGAGAAAAAGGAGGAAGGAAAATAGAGAAAAAAATTGCTAATGTAAAAAAAATCTACCATGTCCACGCTCACAATCACAATCGTTCGACCATGATCATCATAAAATTATCCATTCATTCTCACTTTCACTCAAGACACAAAAAAAGCGGAAACGTTTAAAGTTCACACGTAAATAATCTAACTTACAAGGTAATCATTGACTATTATTATATCTTATCATTAAATCTTAACCAATCTTATCTGAATTATGTATATTTCCCCTTATAACATACCGTAATTATAATAATATCAACTTCATCATTCAAAATCAATATTCTAGAATACATATACAACAACATAAAAATATATATATCATTCAATCAATCAACCTAAGTATATATTCTTTTTTCATAACAGATAAATAATTTACAAATAGCTTGTTTTCCTTTTTTTTAAAAAAAATGTTGCCTTTATCATCATCATCAATGGACAAGACTTATTTTTCCATCAATTTCAAAATTTCAAACATGGGGTCGACCTGTAAAATAGCAAAAGAGAAAAAAACATCGCCTTAACATGGATGATCGCCGCAATCACCTGAACTGCTCATCCTGACCTTGTCTTAATTTCTATTAAAAAATCTATACTTTTTTTAAAAAGCTGCTGCAGAAATAATGCTCATGATTCTATGAAACGAACACGAGGTGAAAAAGGATGAAAAATATTTTTTTTGCATACATGGTAACTAGCCTACCAAACTGAACTGCTGCTGCTACTACAATGTACATGTACACACATGTCGTCGTCGTGGAGTCGAATACGTAGACATTGAAAAATGCGTGCGCAAAAGTAGATGCGATAAACAAATGACAGCAAAAACATTCCAAAAGTTATTGATACGAAACCTACCCAATTTTATAGCAGAGAGAAGTCCTAACAACTACTATCTTTGGAAGAAATGAATGGAATATCTATCTGACTGATATATATTTTTTTAAACTATTTTCATGAAATATGAAGATCGAACACAAACATATCATAATATTTTTTTACATATCACAAAATATAATTAGGCATTATGTTATTCAAATTTTTTAAAACATAATATGACAGTAGTAGAGTATTATCATTCATCAAATTTTTTGGCATTATGTATCAACATCATCGGATTACCCGGATATAAAATGGCTGCGAAAGAGCAGACACACTCACACAGCTAGCAGCACAGCTGAGGGTTTCCGTTTTCTTTGGAGATTTTTGACTGATGATGACGCAAAGAGATCAGAAAGACACCACCTTTCCCCCTTCCCTGCATCTCTGAACTGAATAGATCCCCAACAATCATTTTTTTTACCCACTCTGCCCACGCAACGTAGAAAATGTATGAAAAAAACCTGCTCCTACTGACAGAACCTGCTCACTATTGTCATCATCATCATCATCATCATATTTCATTGATAAAAATTTACAAATGCATACACACAATATATATATATAAGCAAATATCACATAATATATAGCACCAATATTTCCATCACTTTATAATAATAATTATCACATTTTTGGTTTGATTATCGATACATAGTATATATCACAGTCATTTATAATAATCAATCAATCAATCAAAAGAAATCTTGTATGCATTGCCTAAAATGATTTTTTTATATGAGAATGGAGCATACCCTTCGGATGCTTCTCTCTCTGTCTCTTTCATCTCTCACTTGAGTGACTTGAGCACTTGTCTGATTCCAATCCCTCTTTTGAACACTTGCTTGGCTTGGCCCAAAAATCTGACTGTTTGTGAATAAGTTTTGAAAATACCTTCTCTACAAAAACACCTGGTTGTAGAAGAAGAGCACCTAATCCATACAGCATCATAATATATATACTTTTTATGGTTCATAATATCATACAACAAGAATTAAAATATGTATGCCAGTAGTATGTATATATATATCAAATCAAAATCAAACACAATAATATTCCAGATAAAAAATGTGTAGAGCATAAAAAAATAATAATAATTTTAAAAAAATATTAAAAATGTGTATGAGATCATTATTAATAATCATGATTTTTTAAAAGATGATGCTGCTGAGGAAGAGAAATAATATAAAGCGACCACCCTTCTACCACCCACCATTTACCAACATTATCATATCAACAATAATTATCACAAGTTGAGAATTATTCAACATTTTAAAAACACATCATTCACCATCATCAAGATCCAGAGGATAATAATCATTATCAATTATCAGCATATATAGGTAGGTATTTTTATACACACAACAACAAGAACAACAACAGCCCTATCATTTTAGTCAAAATATTTTGTCGGCGCGAGCGATTCATATTGTTTTGTTTTTATGAAGCAGTAGCCTAAAAATGTCTCTCTAATACTGATATCTTTTTTTTTTCTATATGGAGTATTAAATATTCATTGATTAGTTTTAAAAAACTTACCTGGAATCATCAATCATCAATGTTAAATAAAAAATTGGATAGAGGAACGCGACATTTTGCTAAATATTCTATTATTTGTCTCCTTCCGTTCCTGGTGGGGGCGCTGTTCCGGGAGGCGCAGATGCTCCGTTTGTATTTCCACCTGATGATCCTCCTCCCGAGCCTGTTGAAGATCCTGGAGGAGCAGGTGCTCCAGGTGGATAGCCACCGTAGCTTCCGTATGGATATGCGTAATTGCCATAGTAACCTGCAGCGGCTGCAGCCATGTAGCCAGGGTATCCAGCAGCAGCTCCGGGGGCACCACCACCACCTGCTGCGGTTGTTGTTGGTGGGGCTGCAGATCCTCCTCCAGCTCCACCAGCAGCCTAAACAAAATTCAAAAGGTCGGATGATATACCTAATTGGCAATCGTTGACAGAGTTTCAAGAGACAGTTAAAAATTTTTTTTTTGCCATTGTCTCTTCCTTTTTACCTTTTGTTGTTTTATGTAGACTTCAATTGCTTCAGCCTCGGCTACTTTTCCTATCGATCTGTAATGATCTGCCCATTGTTGACTATAATCGGCTCCTCCTTGCCCATTAGCCTGTCCGGATGCACTAGCACCACCACCATTGGTCGAAGGTGTTGATGAGGTTCCAGGCGGAGCAGGAGCGCCACCACCACTACTTCCAGTTCCTGGAGGGGCTGGTGTACTACCAGGGGGACCACCAGCTGGACCACCACTACTATCTCCACTTGCTTTGGCAGCTTTCATTTGCTGTTCCAACATATCCGCTTGCTGATGCTGACCTTGCGCACGGAAGTACTCTATCCATTGCTGGGTATAGTCAGCGTTTGAC
>JAHZMZ010001970.1:0-12314 GCA_027743805.1 Lepidocyrtoides sp. E14
TAGGCATTTCATTCCTTAGTGGTTGTTGTCTTGGTGTGTGTTTTTTTTTGGGTAGTTTTGAAAGCAGAATTATTAAGACATCAACTTTACGTCTTTTTTCGGTTCTCTGTCTTGTCTCCAATGCAGACTTGCGTCAGTGTTTGGTGCATCCCAACTTGCCAATCAGCGAAGAAAAGTCGGTGGGCGTTTTTCTTTTGTTGTATTGCAAAACGCCGTTTATCAGCATCCCTAGTATACGACTGGGATTTGCATGTCACGGTTTTGACGACATCAACTCATAAAGATAAAAAGTCACAAAAATCTTATCGTACACTACCTATGCCTCTCGGAGGGCAAATTCTTTATCTCCCTATGACGTAATATGTTGCATATATGATGATGATATTTGCATTTATTGGATGCTCATATTTATTTATCATGAAAATGGACACTAAAAATTCAACGTTGATTTTTTAGAGTTTCACTTTGTAGATAAGCTAAATCACTAAAATTGTATTGGTACACACACTTCACACTATAGTAATGCTCTTGTGACACTTGACTTTCTTGCAATGTCTACATTCGTAAAATATTTAAACGGCATCGGTCGTTTTTATAGCATAAACGTTTGAGAAATTTCGTTCTATTACTGCGAAAGTATCGGATTCAATTTTGGAGTAAAAGGAGGCGCGAACGTTGAATATATAAAACTATACAAAAGTGTAAAAAACCTCACAGTGCGTCCAATGTCCACCTAAAATGTTTTTTTTAAACATTCGAATTATGATAACGAAATCGTTGATTGACGATGATGGTATCGGGCGGTGATGATGATAAGATTGTAAATGTGTAAGGCACAATCAACTTGAACTTGTTCCTTTCAGGGTTTCTGCTGTTTGTGCAAACGCACACATATCTCTGGTGGTGAACAAGGCAGAGTAACGAAACAGAGGCAAGCGAAGGAGTCAAAATAACTTATTTAATAGTAGTTAATATGGCTTCCCAGCTTCTCCTCATGTTTGTTGTCTCGTGAGTGCTCTTCAGTTAACATTCACAGTTAACATTCAAAATCCTTTTCGCATTCCCTTTACCTGTTTATCAATCAATGCTTGATATCATTTCCTTAAAATACTACGGTAGTGTGTAAAAAGTGTAAAAAATACACTGTTTTCAAGATTTGGATGGCTGGCGTTTTTGCGTTCCGCAGCGCTGGCTCAGATGTATGTGATTCATGTGATGGACGCACGAACCGTGATGTGATGGATGTTTCTCTGTACTTGACTTTATCAACAGTCCGTCTGGTGGATCAACTGAACGTACTACAATATTCCTTGTGCGTATGCATATTTGGGTGAAATGCACTTCCTATAACGGCAGTTCACCTAAATTTAATAAAAAAATTTAAAAAATTGTTTCAATATTCAATATTGCATATTCTTTTCTTTTTTTTAATTTCTAGTTTTCATACGCCATGTTATGCTTTACGCAGTATATTATTCAGAATACAAGACTCAACCTACTGTTTTAAAAATACTGCCTGAAGGTATAACTTTTAAATTTAAAATCTTTCTATGATTACTGACTGCTGCTGCAGCACAATAACGTTATCATTTATCATCATCATTATTTTTATTATTCATAATGTTTCCATTTCACTTTAGACATTGGGTTTGCCGACATTTTTAAAATAGAAATACCAATTGCTAATAGATTATAATAAAATGGAATATTAACTACTAACATGCATTTAATATGACGAAAACCCTACACGATTCTAGGAAATACAGTGCGTAAATACCTAGCTGGTAAATGGATTGGAGTAATTTAATAATAGCCTTTTAAATTAAGAAATCTTACTCATCAACAACTACTGCAATTACTTTTACTTTGTGCTACAAATACACATCAGTAGTATGCCACACTTGAGTGTACCATGTTTTCTACAGAAAAAAATAAATAAATTTTAACAGCAAGCAAGATTACTCTTGTTTCAAGTGTGTAGCTATTATGGTAAAATCTCTCTTTCACTGATTATTCTATGTAAGTATCATCATCAGCTATTCTTCCCAGTGAAAAAAAATGCAAAAGGAAGAGGGATCTGTTTTGATGGTATAAATAAACCCATTTTTTATTCTTTTAGAATTGCACTCTATTTATCAACTTAAACAAAGGGAAAAGAGTACATTTTTATTTCAAATACTCTGCAATTTATTGATACTCATTACACTATGCATTTCAACGTGTGTGTGTGTGTGTGTGCTGTTTTTTTGCAAAATACTTCTGTCAGATAAAAACATGAGTTTATTTATGATGAATTTTCATTTTAAAGAAATGTACATATATCTTTTACTATGTTAATGGTAGGAATGTTTTTTACTTAATGACTAAAGCCATAAGTTGTTTGTGGTCGTGGTCATAAACTTTCAGTGAGTACACATAGAGCATTAGTCAATACAGCAGACAATTTTTTTCAATAAGCCTATAATATTTGCAGTTGTAGAAATACTATTTATATGAATGAAAATACGTCCTATCTTGCAAAAAAATGAGTAGATTTGCCGACCAAAAGTACACAGCGTGCGCGTCAATTGTGGCATGATATTGATGCGGCTTGAAAAACCTTCCCGTGAAAAAGGAGCCAGAAAGCGAGAGATAATGCAAATTTTTAAAACAAACACAAGTAATAATGTTTTTACAAAGAAAACTGACGACCTTGCATGTTTTCTAAAGTGTTTTACGTCAGTTAGGAAAAGTAAAGTGATTCACTATTTTTATTTACTATCACAGTCATAGTTTTATTCTATAAATAGATGATGAGCAATCAATACGCTGCATGCCAAACCACTGTTTTTACTGCCCACAACAACTGCTCATAACAAACGTGAGTAAACTGTGCTATGTTTTTTGGTTGCGGTAAATTCCTTAGCGGTGAGTAGTTCGTTGGAAATGACCGCGACCACATTCAGAGGTAATTTTCAAAGAGAACATAGACGGACAGACAAAAATATTCTGCATTGGCTTACCAAAGTAGTTTTCGCTACATCATTTAATATTATTAATGCTATAACTTAGCTTTTAACGTTTGTCTACAACGGTGCGTGCGTGAGGGGTGCTTAGTGCTCGCTGAGTTTATATATTAGTCTGCATGTTACGTTACGATAGAATGATCAGTGCATCATTTTTTTAAAGAGTTACCTAAAAAAAATAGCCCAAACCGTAAGAAAACTGGTGCAGTTCTGTTGTAATTGGCAGTGATTCAGAACAAAAATGCTAATTGGTAAAATGTTCAATGTATTTACAAGATACATGTTCATTTGCTCATGTTATCATCATCAAAATTCTTACATCCGATGGTCATACATATATAACATTCTATTAGCTATATGTACAGCTTTTTGATGGCAGCTAGTGCTCTGATTACCAAGAATTGAAATCACGAATAGGTAATATATGTTTACACTAAAGTTGCAGCCCTGTTGCATTTTTCAAATAGGGAGCATTGTAGTCAGGCAGATGGAAATCTAAAATTTTTGGCGACAAGCATGAATCATCAAGTTAGCTGCATATACGACACTTTTCAACAATTCTGTCAAAACCTTATCAGATTTATTAATTTAAACATGAAAACAGTATTTTGCTACTGCTTCAATAGCAAAGCAGAAAATAGTCACGAAAATATTTAGAATCTTAAAAGTATTTATTCAAGACTGTATCAGCCTTTATAGAATTTTACTGGTCACTGACCATGCAGTCAAGAAGACTGAGAAGATAAATCTGGAGTTGTTGTAGTTGTCATCAAAGCTTTATGCGCTGAAAGAAACATATATTGATGATCACGATTTTATTGCTATAAAATTTCAATTTTTGAGTTCATTCTAGCAAAAAAATATTTTTATTATTATTATTATTGTTATTATTATACTTTTCCACCATGGCCAAATGCAATGGCATTCTGTATTCTGTATGTCATCATGTACAACGTTAAAAGTGTAAATAAGTACACTGCTAGTAAAACTAGGCAGAAATATCTTTAAGGTGAAGTTGGCTCTCTCTGAGTTGTACAAAAAAATCCTAGTTTAACGTCAGCACATTATGGTCAAAGTTTAACCACTAGTGTATTTTATTTTATCATTCATTCTGTTTTATGATCGAATGGCCAATTTTGCTAGATTAAATGCTAGATAGTCAGCCCACAACATCTTTTGATGGTATGTATCTAACAAGAGAATATTAATTGTTGTGACGTGAACGATGTGCTTTGCTGCATGAGTCAGACTACCACCACTCACATAATATTGTCATGTGTAAATACATACTAGCAATCCTTGTAATATATATGTGTGTAGATTAACTGATGAATGAAACTATATTTTACGAGTTGCACTAGAAATGCAATGCGCAAAATTATGTCGCAACACTCGCAAACAGAGATCGATGCACTCAAACCTTATTAAAATATTCAAGCATTTTACACGGTTCCGTCATGTCCGTGTGTCTATGTAAAAGCCTGTCCGTTCAAATTACGAGAACATGAGGTAATTTTGTATCATGTGAGATTTCACGAGTTAATTAAAAATTGTCACAACATTTTGAATTTTTATTGGGTGGAACATATTGGAAAGCGTATGAAATAAAATAAATGTGTCAGAGTCTTTACAATTGTTGCGCTTACGCCGCTTTGATACTTTGCTTAATTCTATTTATATGTTTGGCCAAAATATGCTGAAGATTTTTTTAACGCATATAATTTTTACTATATCCTCTGTTATCCTGCCAAAATACAAGCTCAACTATTTTGCCAAAAAATACATCCCTTTGTGCTACTTCCATTTCTGACAAAAGATAATTTTAAAATAACTCAAATATGTACGCAGTGTTTTGTAGACTGTAAGTAACCTTTTTATGCTGTAAATGGAACTAATGTCATCTTGATTTGAGATAAAATATCAAACAGCTATGCAAGAAGAATGTGTCATGCGCTAGGTTGAATCAATGACACAATGTCACTGACATTTGTGACATCAGTAACGCTACTGAATTTCAACAGTGTTCATAATTGGATAAATGGAACCTTAGCTAGCCTAATGAAATGCTCAATCATTGAATATATATTTACATTTAAGTATTCATTTGCATAATAATGACTAGAAAAACTCAGAAGCTTGCATAAATTTATTTAAAAACTTTACACAAATAATTTTCGTCAAATGTTTTACCTTAGACTGTCCATGCTAGCAGTTTATTTTCCTTAAGCAAAAAAGGAATAAAGTAATCCAATGTTCAATTCTGCGTTCACCAAATTTCGGCTGGTTTATTCCCCACCAAAATATTTCACTATATTGTCACTTCCTTCAGAGAAGTTTCTGAACAATATAATTTACAAGAAACACCACAAATAAGATTAAATCTTTCTATGCAATGAATTTCATTGAGAACAATTTGAATTTCTATCCATTCATACTACTGCTACTACTACAAGGAGATGTATTTTTTTCTACTCTAAGCAATAGACCTATCTATTTAAAAAATGAATAATGTCAGAATTCTGTGAAAATTGAGAGCACATTTTATTGCACAAACAACTGCACTTCAACTATAAATTAGCATGTGTACTGTCAAAATAATAAAAAAAATAGTAGATCCAACTATCATACATTCAATGCGTGTTTACAAAATATAATCTCTGTGCAACCGGGTTAGAATAAACAAACTCTTTTATTTTACACAGTTGAACGTGCCCTTTTAAAACAGTATGTAAAAAACTGTCAAAACACACAGAACTATTAAACTGATCCTTATCAAGCGGTGATATCACATGAATTCGCCGATAACAACAAATTTCTAGCTGCTGTAATAAATCTCTTTGCAATAATAAATCATGATGATGATTATCGTCGCAGCAACTACGCAGTCACTCATCATCCTTCCTCCAACAAGCCAAATATCTTCATATGAATGAAATTTTATCTTAAAATTTTTAATTTGGTGTACTGCTCATTTTACAATTTCTGTATTTGTAGTAACTGATCTCCACGTAATATCTGATAACAAAAATATAGGCCACTAAAAAAATGTCTATAATTTTCGAGTGCTTGCCGTCTAGTTTACTCCTTATTTACGCACACTATCTGATCTGTAATTCATTTCAATTTCGCAACTCACTTTGATAAAATCTAAAATTAATATAAAATCCAATCAATTCTAAATCAGTGTGAGGTTCTTTGAAAACATTTCCCATTCAAATAACTTTCATGTTCATTGGAGTTCAGCAAGAGGAAATTAGAGCAGTAAAGTTGAATAAGGAGTATTATAATCTCATTGCTAACAGAAAATAGATAGGTTTCTCTTTAGATAACTTTTTTATGAATTGTTGACCATACAATAAACATTTGCTTAATGGGAGGAGTAACAAGACTAAAAAAATAACTTCAAGTAAAAAGTAAAATCATATGCCCACCGTATTTACTTTGATTTGCGTGATCCATGTCAGAAAATTTGATACTAAACAGACCTATCACTAAAACCATAAGTGAACATATTTTCACACTCAATATTTAGTATGAAAAAAATATAATCAGCAATTTTAAAAACTTCCCTTTCTTTTGTATTCCACCCACATTCTACACACAATACGTGCATAATACTACTTCAAATCTTAACAACACCAACTGTTTCAATTTACTATTGACATTTTAGCTTGTAAGAAGATTATACCTTGTTGTAGTTATTATTATTATTATGCATTTAATATCTACTTCAGTTGTTTCCATACACAACAATGCAGTAGTTAAAACTTTAAATTTTGAAAAACAATAACGGAACTAGTATCGCATTACTGTTAAAAAAACACATGCGTACATAAATCTGTAATGATAATAATAATAATAATATACCTGTCTGTATTATTTTTAAATGAGTAAAGTTTCAAGGTTTTTAACTACAGTTTTTCTGCTGCGTATGTAAGTATGCATGAAATGCATGTCTTTTATTTTAGTTGTTTGAAATTGATGCGTGAAAAGAACAACTCCTCACATGCTACTGAAAACTGTTACTTCTTTATACTAAAAAAAATAAGACAAGAGGCACTACTAATCCTTTCATTATCTTTAATTACTTTACCAACAATAAATGGTACAACACAACACAACAACAGTCATACATACTTCTACAAATAAACACACCACCACTACCAAAACTACTTTATATGAATGTACGTGTGTGTGTACTTCTCTGTTTCATTTAAAATTGTAGTTTGATTACTTCATGCTTAATTTGAACGTGCTGTCACTGACTCTATTAATAAATCCTATAGACTGCATGCATACTCACTCACCACCGCATAACATACCTAATACGCTTAACGCTAAATGTTAAAACATTAGTGGTAGTTTCTTCAACTCTTTTATTTCTACCATAATAATTATATTGATGATGATGATGACGATGTACATATGAATGAATCTAAAAGAAGTTTGTGCTTATTTACTCATGCTCTCTTGTGCACATGAAATCATCTAGGTAAATGGGGATATCACTGAAGTGCTTGTCAGTCAGTATACCTAAATTTCTTTTTTTTCCTCTCTCTCTCTCGTAAATACTTTAATATCTAATACACCTGTCTTGTCTGTTGCACACAGGCAAATAAATAAATAAAGAAATACGCAAATAGCTTTACGCTTAATAAATCCTTTATAGTTGTAATGATGATAATTGTGTTATATACGTGTTTATATTTACTACTTGCTTACCACAGCAACAACAACAACAAAAAAGGCCAATAAAATGTTCATCTTAAAGTACTAATTGCACACATACACACATTTTATACACACAGCAGTAAGCTGCACTGTACTCCTTTTGCAGCATTTATTGTAAGTTTCGCTGAGCAATAACAAATTTTCTACTTTAACAGTAGTAGCAGTAATAGCAGGCACGGCAATTTTGAGAACATGGCAAAAACTTTTTTTTTTAAACTAATAACTTGACTTGAAAGGAAAAGTTCAGTTGGCCATCTCTTAATGAAGTTTTTCGTCCTGTCTATCTGTCTGTCTGTCTGTAAATTTTATTTATTGTACTACCGTGTTGTTGTTATTATTATTTTTATTTGGAGTTAGTATTGCATTATTATTATTATTATTAGTATTATTATTATTGTTAATTGTTGTTGTCATGCAATGCATTATTTATAGAAAAGAATTTTATTTATATATAGCACTATGAACGGAGCACTGGTTGTTAAAGTTATTTTTGTTGCTATTATCTTTAAGCTTGTAATACAATATTATTTATAATTACGGTATTGCACACTGATAATTTTACTAATATGTGGACGACGGAGTGCACATAAAAATGGTGTGAAGAAAGGGGATGCATATAGGTATCAAATAGATCTTACCTCAGTCTATAGAAATAACTCTTTCTAGCACTATTCCATATACCTATATTGATGCAGTTCATCTCTCTGTATTTTTTCAGATTTAGCTTGCTCTTGCTCTCAGTCTCTCTCGAATAGAATCATGTACAATGATAATGATAAGCTTGTAGTTTCAAACAGAAATATTCTCATGAGAGACGGTGGTGGTGGTGGTGGTGGCAGACGGCAAATATTTATGTGTATATGTAGGTAAGTATGCTCGTGTATATGCATACAAATATATTTAGTTCATTCCTCGTAAAAGTCGTAAACTTTACTCATGTATGTATATATGTTCTACACTCTGACGCAACTGTAAAAGAGTATAGCTATGTAGAGATGCATATAAATGCATTTTCTGTAGTTTTGTAGGTGGTAGAAGTAATAATATTAAAAGTGATAAGGGGTAGCACCATTCAACTAGACTCTACATCTCGTTCATTTCTACGTAAAGAAGTTTGAAAATGAGCTGATAAAACAAAAGGGGTGAAGTGACGTTATCATGGAAAAAAAATTATTTGATGGTCTAATCGAGTGTTTATTGGATGCTGATACTGATGCTATTTTTTATCATACATATATTATAGAAAGGTTGGGCTTAGGAGATGTCGCATTGCTGGTGGTATATTTACATGGCTTGCATAATAATTCACTCGGGATATTGTGTGCAGTTGCAGTTAGGTGTCATATATTGAAACAACAATAATAATGTCAACAATTTTGTAGTAGGAGTAAGTTAAAATGATGGCCAATGCACTTTCAAATTTAAAAAAAAACTACTGTCAAATTTAAGACAGACATTACACTTGCAAAGCATATAGGAAAGCTTTGTTGTGTGTGGTTATAACTGCAATATTTACTGTAGCTGGTTAAATGTGTTCTTCTGTCGGTAATGTCATGCAGACTGAGAAACAATTCACGTACCACAATACATACGTACATTGCATTGTGTTGGTGTTGTCGGATGACTGACTTGAATGTTCAAACCTTATTTAGCGTCAGAGTAATATTACGCTACAACGAAATATAATGAAAAGATATGAATGGAACGAACGAGTACTGAGCTTAGGTATAAATGAAAAACATGCTATAAACCGTGCAGTACTGCAAAAGTGTGAAGGTATTTTTTTGTATGTAGGTGGAAGTTCATGTACATGTGTTCTCAAACCAGAAAATTGCATGCAGTAAAAGAGTTGAAGTGAACGTTATAACGCTGTAGGAAAGGACATCTGTTACTCTACTTGAACAATAAAAAGTTTGTAAGTTGCTCTTAAAGCTCTAGGAATGACTAAATTAACAAATAAAATATATTTTTAGCTACTGAAAGATTTAAAGTTTTAAAATCTGATTTTTGTGGCATTTACCATAAATGCAAATATTTTGCATGCCCAATCAATCCACATTTTAAATGCCGAGCGTAGAAAGTCTTTTAGCAAAATGAATGCATACCTACATGCATACTTACTACTCCAATTGGGAAATTTGGAGGGATTCCTGAAAGGCATGCAACTTGACAAGACATGACATGCCTCTGGGCTCCAACGAATTATTGGAAGAGGGAAGAGAGAATCTCTACCTGTCAGAATAAGCTGTGTAAATGAAATGGATTCCATTTAATGGAGTATGTACAAACAGACATGTGAGAGATTCAATAAATTGAAAGCTGGTTGTGTTCATCTTTGTATGCAGGCTGTCGCATTATTTAAGACTGGCGCTATCTTTCACTTTGTTCGAGTAACTATCTCAACACAAAACCTTTTTGTTGAACTTGGTACAAAACTGGACCGATAGACAAAGCTAGAGTACAGGAACTTCCTTATCGAACCATGTCGCTCAAAATTTTACGCTTATGTAAATACTTAAGCTTGTAGGTAACCCTATAATATAAGAAAAGCAATAGTAAAATGAAAATGTAGCCTTTTCACACATTCTTATCTTGTCATAATATTATATGCAGTAATAGTATCCCTGCAGAATAAGAGCAGACCGTGCATTCAACAAATTAATTTGAGAAATTGACTTCTTTTCAAAGTAATCCAATGACAACGAAGTAAATTCCAATTTGACTGTTGACATGTTAAAAATGTACCCTCTAGCAATCAAAACGCAGGAACTGTTACATCCTGGCAAAGTTCTTTCCAGTGCTTGTCGTTCGACAGGATATTGGAAACTCTGTTGACGACTTTCATATTCATTGAGTAAGTTCCTGAAGCAAAACACTGTAATTACTGTTCCAAATTTAAACTATAATAAAAAGTCCTTTGTAATTCAACAGTATAAGGAAATTGGTAAGGAATGATGAATACTGATGTTACATGCCTTTCAAATGAAATTTTGTTGTTGGAAAATCCATACGCTGACTTGCTGTAGAGAAAGTGGATCTCCAGCAAGAGAAAAACAGCATGATTTCCATTTACCATGTAGAAAAAAAAGAAACAAAAAAACGTTGAGGGAATACAAAAATGTGGGAGAAATTCATAAGTCGCTATGTAATTTTAAAAATAAATGGCATGCAAGACAACGTGATTCAGAACAATCTGGCAAATAAATAGCATGAATAAATGTATTCAACCCTGTGAAATTGATCATTTTGACTACATAAGTACATACCATGGCAGTGGCATCAATGTAAAAAATGTTCATATAAACCCAACGTATGAACCACTCTTATAAGCAATATGAAAAGGGCGAAAGGTAATGAAAGGCTATATGTAATTGTCAGCATGTTGCTTATCTTGACTATATTTCTCCTGTTGTGGAATTGTTAAAGAGATGCAAAATGAAATTGAGCGTGGCAAGGAAACCCTACACTTTGAACAAAACGCATCGCTTATTTTGCATTGAACATGTAACAAGAATACTGCTCACACTTCAGCATTATTATTATGGCATGATTTTTGTGCTGCTGCGTAAAAACGGGGAAAAGGGAGAAAGTGGTTTTTTGTAGCAAGATATTCTTAGGACGACATACCACTGCTGCAATTGATACTACCTTACTCGCTAGCGCCTTGTACTGGGTAGTTTTAAGTAAATAGCGAAAAAAAACATACTGCACAGCGTCTATCATCAAATACTGGCTGGAGAATCCTTAGGTGTCAAGTTTGGTTTAGACCTTTTTTATAATGTTTTTTTTTTGCAATGTAGATCCCAATTCACAGAAAGAGTGAGAATGCAGGAACACTGCTCAGAAAATAATAGTATTCTCCAGTGGGTTTTCTTACCTACTTCCTGTCAACCATACTACCTACAAATAAATATATGTACCCTTCCTATTTGGACTTGCCACAATAGGAAACCTGTGAGTTATAACTGCTATACAGAAGTGGCCCGCTGTATTAATTTTTTTAAATTCAATTTTACGGGTTTGAGGTTACTGTATTTACATATTGTATATACTTCGATTTAAAGGTTTTGATATAATGTAGCAGAGTAGCGACTTATCAGCTATTGTTTCTGAATCGGATTGCACAATAAAAATTGTTGGCAATGATGGAACCTGCAGAAATATTCAAGAATGCAGGCCTACTCAACTCGGTACCAAATGTGGAGCATTTGAATAAAAAATGCAAATAGGATGCCAGTTAACGGACCGTTAGGGAACGGACGGACAAAAAGAATCGTAAGTGTGCTTGTTACGTATTAAGAACGACTTTTGGGACTTTTTTTTGCTTGCAACAGCAAGCCACCGATCAAGATCAAGGTACCTCAATTTTTCATTATAGAACAAGAAGCATCATGCATGCTTGTGTATACGTGGATGTGTGTAGCGTGTGTTCTATTTAAGAGATTGGGATGGGAAACAAGAAGTGAGGAGAAAGGTAATACGAAGGATATTTTGTCACAATAATGTATGTCTGCAGTCTCATTTTAGCACTTACCGCACACAACTACCACCATATACCACGGCCGCCACCTTCACCGC
>JAHZMZ010001972.1:0-12281 GCA_027743805.1 Lepidocyrtoides sp. E14
ACTCGTGCATTTAGTTTTCACTATGAAACACTATAAGTTTATATGGCTTTTCTCAACATCTTTACATCAACGTTTTCGATAGTTTCATCTCACAGTTTACACTGTACTAGTTAGATTAGTACCTGCTCGGTTGTAACAGTAACATTTCATTACATCGACAGTCAGTCACCATTTCAGGAGTCAGTTAAGTTGAAAGAATACAACATGCCTAGGGTTTTATGTCGGTCTGTAGTTTTCATTAGTGCCAAATAATAATAAATAACAGTTACCACCTATGAGTAAAAATATAAGATTATTTATGTAGTCATCCATCATAATAATGCATTATAGTACCATATAAGAACTTAGTAGTGCCAGTCGAAAGTGCTATAAAACTAAGCCATTAACATTCCAACTAATACGGCACAAGTTCTTCTAATGTACAAGAAATAGAAGTTGGCAATTTTTGGTATATATAAGTTTGCGTAACGTTATCTTTACTAGCATGTCATCATAAAAAACGTATAAATATAGACATGATTTGATTTGAACATGTACATAACCTTTTCATAGGATGACGAACTTCATGTTTGCCGTTAACACCTTCCATTTTACTTTCTTCAACAATCATTTCCAAACGAGCTGTTCAAGTGAACGTAGCATAAGCATCAGTCATTGTGGAAATCAAACACCCTGGAAGAGTTTAGAGAGTTTTTGTTAATCTGATAAATTTTTTGGGGCAATTTGGAAAATGTCTATTCCCGTACGTAGACAGTTTAGCCGAGACCCGTACTGGTTTGACGATTATTTACTCGATCATCATTCAAGACGACCCTTTGATTCAGATTTTGGCACGGAATTAGAGCCGGATCATTTTGATCAGGATGAGTTCATTTTCCCACCGCCACCTTCATGGTTTAGACAAGCCATGTTATCTCATTTTAATAATCGTTCATTTTCCAACAATCGATTTGGACGTTTGCGTCGAAGAGGGAGCATTGGGGGCGTAGGTGGCCCGTCGCTGCCATCAGAATTAAGCTTTGGAAGAGGAAGAATGCAGGTAGTACATATTTTTATTACAAATTATAAAAATCTGGCTAATTAATCTGTGTGAGTAAGGTCGATCCTTTAGTACTTTGCGTAATAAACTTTTTTTTATTTGGAAAGGTCACTCTTGACGTCACACATTTTTCACCTGAAGATCTAAATGTCAAGCTGGTAGATAATTACCTCGTAATAGAGGGACAACACGATGAAAAGCAAGAAGGTTTTGGATTCATCTCACGGCATTTTGTGAGAAGATATGAAATTCCAGCTTCCTCGCCGGATTTCGAAGTAAAACCGGAAGATGTCCATTGCACCTTGAATGCTAGTGGAGTACTTACTGTGGAGGTGCAGTTGGAGCCACCTGTGGAAGAAGGAAAGGGGAACGAGAAGGTGATTCCAATTAATATGACTACTACCTCATCCACCTCGTCTGCATCATCCAAGCAGTTTCGACATGGACATAGTAGCATGCATGTTAAGGCCACCGAGGACTCGGCGACAACAGCAGCCACGTCTGAATTTTCAGCTACCAATGGAAATCAGGAGTGACATGTGAAGAGTGCGTATATGATTTGGTTTTTCAAAAACTTTTTGGAGCGAAGTATCCTGATGTGTATATGTTGTATAAATGACTGGTTAATATTTTCTTTCTTAAACTCGTACCTAATTTAGTGTCAACTTTTTTAATGTTTTCGCATACTAACAGTAGCAATTAAAACAATATTGGGCTCTCAAAAGAATGACACAATTTTAAGTGTACCTGTCTGTCTACCTATATTTTGCTTCATGTCAAGTAATTCAAATGTTCTTCATTGTCCACTTGTGTTCGCGTGTCACAGAAGCTAACCATGTGACCTTAAGAATTGGGAGTTTAAGAAATAGCTAATATACTTGCATTAAAAAGATATTTTGCTTACACGTCATTAATAATTACAATAATATTTCTAGTAGACGAGTATTTCATTTTATTGAATTAATGATAGCTTGGATTGAAGTGTGACATGACGTGGCTCTTGACTTTTCAGTTTGAGAGTCTGATAAAGATAACAAGAGGAATTTAGGTTTGATGATTGATAATTTTAGACTGTGACCGAGACAGTGAGACTAGGAGCAATGCTCACATACCAACATGTATTCTATGGAGCACGGCATGAATCATCTAGTAATTCTGGATAGGATGACATGCGTTTTGTTTAAGTGTTGTATTCCACTCAATCTCAAAACATTCTCAATTATAGTAAGCGCGAGTCTCCTTCAAAATAAGCAACCTTGCTGTCTAATTATCACATTTCAACTGAAGGATTGCAAATTGTGTATTGCAATTAAAAGAACATTTAGCCACGCTGCGTTGTAGAGCATGTGGAAGCTTGAAAGATTCAAAAATGTGTGGGTGTCTTTATCTAACTATCTGTCATATTATGAGAGAATGAAGTTTTTCAAGCAATGGTGGTGGCCAACTACAAAATTCGCTACAAAAGTTTGCGTATCAACTTTTTGTCGAAGGTGACCTCATATTGTAAATCCAAGCAAATGTAACTTACCATGTAAATGCGCATAAAATCCTTTATTACCAACTGTCTTCATTCTCGTTTTTATCCTCCCTCATTAAATTTCCCCATGTATATTCTCATAAAAAATGTTACCAATCAATTCACAATTATCTAAATGACAAATTACATAGGGATAGCTAATGATGGATGATGATGATAAATCAAGACAGTTGGTTTATGATTTATTTTCAATTTTTGCGTAAATTTTTTTGACATTTCTTTGCGTAGGAATATTTTTTGGGAAACAATGTGAAACTACACGTTTAAAAATTGTCCACTGATAGAAAGAATGACACAATTTTAAAATACGCCCGCACTGTTTCCCGAAAATATGAATAACCGTTACCCAAAAATATATAAGTTACCGTAGCCCAAAAAATTCCCAGATCTTGTAGAATTTATTTTGGGTTTTTTTAGATTTTCTCAATATTATTTCGGTGGCTTGAGTTGATGTTACCACCACAGAAGATACTTACATTTTTAATTTCTATCGCGACAAATACCGATTGGTGACATGGCATAGCGACAAAAGTTTTGAAGTCTGCTTGAGACGCTTGCGATTGCATTAGGCTATGAGTGTGCTCGTGTCGGTAATCGTGGCAGCCTTCAACATTTGGGCTATAGTATATATATGCGATGATGAATGATGAGATATAATGCATATTGCATATGCATACTTGATAATCAAGGCTTGAATAAAACATTTTTGTCTTTCAATTTTGTTTTTAATGAAATGATCCCACAATTTGAAAGCTTTCAAAATTCAAGGTATACCGTAAAAAAGGTTTTCACTTTGTTTCTTTCACTGATTTTATCCATAAATGTTCGAATTGAATTGACTGTTGTAACATTATATGTGTTTTGTGTATTTGAATGCAAATTCGGTTAACTAATGTCGCTGGTTTTTATCAAATCCTGTATGTTATTTATCATGAAAAAAAGAAAACTAAAGAGTTAATAATGAGCTAAACTGTCGTTCTTTCATTTCACTTCATTTTCCAATATCCCATTTCCATTCATTTTCAGGTTACACGAATCACCCCACCAGTCATGTCATATTCCAAATTCAGGGCATAAATCACTCGGTCCCTCGGTTAGAGAATGGACATCACAATGCTACAATAGAAAAGATTTTGACCGAAAATATATACATAATTGAAAGGGCATAAATTGGCATTGGCATAGGTGGTTGTGTCCATGAGAGCATCTAAATGTATGTGCAATGCTTCATTTTCATAGTCCAGTGTACGACTACGACTAAATTACAGTCTCCCAAGTGTTAGGTTTGTTCTGTTAGCTTAAAGTTTTATTGTTCTGTTGTTAAATGTTTTTGTAATTTTTAATGATTACAAATTATGCTAATTAAATAACATCATCTTCATTGAAAATGGACAAAAATTGAAATGATTCTGTGTTGATTGATGCATTTATGTTAGCTTCTATAAAACAATATTATATATTTTATTTGAATTATTCTTTTCTGTCCAAGCCGTTTTGGAAAAACCGCAATCCAGAACGCTGCATCATAACACAGGGCATTCGGAATTCACCTTGAACTCTCGAACTTGTATGAAAGCTAAAGTATAGCAGGCTTTGTAATTTCTTGTAATCTCTGAGTAGTTTCATTGAACTTTTATAGCATAGAGTGTAGCACCAACAGCTAATGGAAAAGCACTGGATTATCCAGAAATAAGATTGTAAAGGGTAAACATCATCGCGAAGGCAGAAATAGAGGGAAAGAAGCTCAAGACGAAGGAGTCGCTCTCTTCGTATCCTATCTGGACTGGAGTCGCTTCTAAGCAAAAGCAGTGTCCGTTCCTTTAAGGCCTGCAAAATGATTTGGATGTCTGGATTCTGGATAAACGATTGGATCTGTTGCATATTTGAGGCCCCAAACCAACTCTCAGAGCCACTATAATTTATTACGCGTTGATTTGTTGATATCACCATGGCTGCTTTAATTGGCATAGACTGGTTATAAAGGCTGAATTTATTGTCGCCGGTAGGTCACCTTTCGAAAGCTTACTATTTATTTATGATGAGTTGTGAATTTTTCGAAACTATAACTCATCATCACTGTTGCATAACTCTAGTAAGTTATAAATTGAGTTACTAAGAGCTACATATTATGTTATGTTGATACTACTATGTGTGTACGTTGAAGAGAGGTTGGCGTTGGCAACCCGATGATCGTGATCTATTATTTCAAAGATGTACATATACTTACATATTTGGATTTCTGGGAGTTACTTTTGTTGGAAAGCCAGGGAAAACTAACCGTAATCGATGCTTTCAAAATAAAACTGAGTAATAAAATAAAAACGCGTTCAATGCTNACTTTGGAAACTTAATTGACTTCAAATTGGGTTCCGGAAAAGATTTCTTCATCTTAAAGATCTATGTTCTATCTATCATCTACCTACCTTGGAAACTTTGGACAGGTTTTTAACCCGTCTTCTTAGCGTTTTGTTTGCTTACGTTTCATAACATTGATATCTACACCGCATTTGACTTTTTTTCATTTAAAAATTCTTTATACGTTTCTGTTGTTATCTGCATTAAAAGTTACAGCATTGTTGAGCATGTTATAGACAACGAGGGGGTGGGATAGAGAAGGAGCAAGGTAGCGAGTCATCAGGGAGTATCGATGGTTTATTTACCGACCGACCTACATAAAATAGTTTTAGGACTTGGATAGGACTGCGTGTACATGGGCAAAGTCACCACCAGAGGCAGATCTAACTAGGAATGTCTAGATTTACAATTCACTTCATACTGGAGACTCGCTCATTATACCGGAGTGCAGAAAATTGGCGAATGGTCTCGATATATATAATTACCAGAATCGCACATAGGTATTATTATTATCTGGTTGAAACAAATCGTAATTTACTTCTGCGCGCAAAAACTAACACATGCTTGAGGAGGAAAAGAATCTTTTACTACCTACATTATACTATGAGGAAGATTATTAAACCTCTTAATTGTCTACTTTTTGATTTTTGTCATTTGGCTTACATGCACAAAAACGCATGATAGCAGCGTACAGCGAGAAGGAATAGAGTATGTACGTAGAGATGGAAGATGTAGGGAAAAAATTCAATTTTTAATAAGGAACCGGTTATGTAAAAGTTAATGAATGACAAATGAATATCAAGTTTTTTTCCATTCCATAGGCTAGTAGCCATAGCAGCAGTTCAGTTCAGGTAAATGTTAAGCACCGCTACTACAACTACCACTAAAAAAGTCAGCATATAAATTTTGCAGTGAGTATCTGAAGAGCCTTCTTCTTCATCTTTATTGTTCTCTTTTAAGTATGAGTAATGCATGTATATGCGTGAATGCAAAGATGATAATGCAGGTAGACAAACATGTAGATTAGATTTTTGACATGTAAAGTAGACGTGATCACGGCCACATGCAATAATAATGATAAGTATTTATACACCACTACATATTTGTCGCCTTTTGCTACTGGAGGTCACCTTTTCCCTGTTTACATCTTAAAACTAACTACAAATGCCAATTTTTTTTTTCTGCAAAATTCTCTTTGCCAATTTTGTATTCAGATGTAAATAAATATGTATCAACTAAAGAACGAAACTTTACAAAAAGGTATTCATGAATTCATCGCAATGTTATGCATGTTCTAATCTGCAATTCTAACCACACATATGAGTATCTATAGGCATGTGGACATCCATTATTGCCCATATTATTATCGATTTAAGAATTTGTGATTTATCACTAATTCCTGTTACTAAATTTGTATTCATTTTTGCACGCGTTACAACTACCTAGGTACTGCTGCTGGAGCGGCGGGCGAAAAACAATAAACGAATAAACTGAATGGACAATAGTTAGTATTTATTTATTTATGTATGTATTTTTTGATAGTAATACTTTATATTGCAGTAACTAATATCCAGTACGTAATGGATGGTTTTCCCATTATTAATTGTCTGTCGTGTTGGTACGCACGTATACATCGGATTCCATTTTTCACTAATTTTTAAGCGTTTTTTGACATCTGTTCGCCCTAAACGTGCATAAATTAAAACATATCGAGGATCTTTGGTAAGTACAAGAAAATCCTGATTTCAGAAGGTTTGAATCAAGCATTCAAGAGCCCACTTACCGTTTCACGTAATGCATGTTCCATTTTCACGTGTATGGACTAAGGGGATACAGTGTGCATACTAATCATGAATCCAAGACTCTTTTTTCATAATAATAATAATATTAACTAAAAATGTAAAAGGGCAGATAACAACTGTAGCTTTTCCCTTTGACTGGCTTTTGCAAGTAAGGTGCGCCTTTAAATCTGTCAGCATTCTTGTATATTTCGGTCCCACAGATGAGCCTATTCAACTTTTTTCATTTGCTAATTTTTTACGAGATGAAGAAAGAGTTTGCCTAGTCTCGCATGGCAAAATGCGTACATTCAGTTGATCTTTGGTAGACAATGAATGTAGAACCAGAAGCTTGGCTGCGTCTCTAAAAGTTGCATTTTGGTATGCATGCTTGCATATTACAGTGTTTAAAAAGTAGCTGATTTCTTAACCAGATTCTTTTTCAACAATAACGGTTCAACAATGGGAACAATGATGGACGTTAACTCAGTGACCCCCATTCCCAGAAAAAAGTGTGCAGTGTCGGTTAGAAATGTTAATAAAACTTACGGTGGGGGAAGTGAGCCTGTCCTTCGGAATATTTGTATGAATGTGGAGGAAGGAATTGTGTAAGTAGGGAACTTTATCGAATTTAAGAAAAATCAGATTGAAATATGAAATGCAGTTAACCAAGTTCAAAATGAAAAAATTTTGATACAGATATGGACTACTGGGACCAAGCGGATGTGGTAAGACTTGCCTTTTATCCTGCATAGTAGGGTTGAAGAGTTATGACTCGGGAAGGATCGTTGTATTGGGAAATAAAGTGAACCCTGTTGATGGTATTAATCCACATGATATTGGATACATGCCGCAGGTTAGTATTAACTCTACTTGACTTTTGTTACTGATGTATTCAGAATTACCATTAACGTTTAAATACTAAAAGCCCGTGTGACTTTGTCTGCAGGACGTTGCTTTGTATGAGCAACTTACAGTTACCGAAATGTTGAAATACTATGCAAAACTGTACAATCTAAGTGATGACAAATTTAAGCAGCAAATCTCATTACTGCAAGAATTATTAAATCTCCCAGGTCATGGAACTCGCTGCATCAGTAATCTTAGGTCAGTCTTATTAGTGCAAGCAAACTGGCTCCATTTGAGACTTACCTTCTTAAATCATAAAAAATCCTTGAATCAAGCGAATACATTTTTTGCCTTATCATGAAATGAAAATCATGAAAATTTTTGTAAACTATCTGCACCAAGTGAAATACTGGCAGTGAAATCAATTTTATTTTACGTTTTGTAAACAGTGGTGGTCAGAAACGTCGAGTTTCCCTTGCACTGACATTGATTCACAGCCCAAAATTGTTAATCCTGGATGAACCGGTAAATTGATGAATTTTTTAATCATTTACTTGGGTTGTCTGTCATCGATGATAAATAGTAAAATTTATAATTTGATATTGATTCCAGACGGTTGGACTCGACCCTTTACTAAGAGAAAAGTATGTGATCAAATGTATTGACATGATCGTAAACCTTGATAGCAAAATAATGGCATAAACGACCTCTACAAATTTAACCTTATAACTTTTATATATTTATGTCTTTGCAGCATTTGGCAATATTTGTACAATCTAACTTATTCCAACAAGACAACGATTATCATCACAACACATTATATTGAGGTATATGATTTGTCCACTTAATAATTTACCCTGTTTATTCGCTAAAACATGGTAGTTTATTTTATAAAGCTAATACGTAGGTTGAAATTCAATCGTTGAATAGATGCATTTCAACTACAAGGCATAAACTGGGCCTTAAAAAATTATCTGTATATCTAGGAAGTAAAAAACGCCAATATGGTTGGGGTAATGAGAAAAGGTGCATTGCTGGTTGAGGACGATCCTGTTGAACTGATGCGGGCGCATCAGACATGTATTCTGGAAGAAGTTGTATTGAAAGTTTGTCGTGTAGACAGGAATAATCGTAGAAAAAGTTTTGATTTACAAAGGCAACGTAGACTGTCCTCAACTGGATCAGTGGCTCTGGAAGAATTGAGAGCCGTCAAAGTGTCAGTGGGCAGGCAGTTACGTACATGGTTTGGAAAAAAGTCAAAACTAAATATAAGTATGCATACCCTGAACATTTTCATTGTTTGTTTGTTTTTATTCGTTTTTAGGGGGCCACACAGTGGTCTTAATAATTGAAATAATATGTAATCCAGTTTTTTACCCCCTATAGGTGATCAAGAAAGCAACATGGAGATTAAAAATGGCAACACAAAAGATGATCTTCATGATGACTGCGCAAGAACCTTGATGAAATCAGTAACTGGTTCAGTCAGGAGAACTTTATCATACTCTCAAGTTATATGTACCAACTTTTTTCGCCACTTCATGTAAGATCAATAGTTGTTTGTATATTTACAATTTGCGCAGTATGCATTGTGGCTTTTTTTTACCAAGGCCATCATTATTACTAGAGCAGTAACCAGATAGCAAGCAATTAAAGTCATGTTTTTACTTTTACTCCACATCCAAATATTATTGTCATACATTTTTTCAGATTTATTGGTCTAGTAGTATTGCTTCCACCTTTCCAGCTGTTTAGTACAGGCGTTGTATTAGGGGTCGAACCAAAATACACCCCTTTGGGTATTATAAATCATGAAAGTCTTAATTGGAAAACCACTTGTGCTGAGAAAGAAGCAAACATGTTAGCAAGGCTGCATGGGAATGAAACTAGAAATTGTGATTTGTCAAATCTGAGTTGTGATTTGATAAGGCATTTCTCCAAAGGCACTTACATGGAAGCGGTAAAGAACAAAAGAGACAATAAAAAATGTATGCAAGCTAACTTTAAACCGGATTTTTTTCAAGCCTGTTATTAAAAAAAAAACTGACCACAGATTGAGTACACAAACGTGGAAGATGCGCGCTTTGCTGTTACAAGGGGCAAAATAAGAGGGTATATTGAAATACCAGACAATTACTCATCTCATGTTGTTGAGCGTGCAGTTGAAAGAATATTTTCAGACATTGAAACTATTAACGGAACAACGACACTATTGCATATGGATTTGTCAGGTTTGTAAACATAATTAGGAGAGATAATGTTCATTAAGCAAATGCGTAACTCGACTAGCCACTCCCATTGCTTGAGAATAATTAAGCATCTTCTTTTGTTTCAGAATTTGTGACCATGTTTGTGGTAATGACAGAACTATTTCGATCATTTGGGGACTTTGTTACAGATATTACAACTGCATGTGATTTTGATCTGAGACTGATTGAAGTACCATTTGCTGTAAGCGAATTGATATTTACAGTCACGAATCCAAGACTATAGATTACTCTTGCAGTAATTACTGCAATTTTGAGTGATCTTTTTGTTAATATAAATATCTCTGGCAATAACTGGTTTTCCTACCACACTTCCAGTACAGAGAACCAGTATTCGGTCATTTGGACGGAACAGCTCGGGACTATGCGTTACCAGCTCTTATTGCGGGGTACTGTTGTGCAGCAAGAACAACAAAGCTTACAATCTCGATTGGATAATGTAATGTTTCGCCTCTGTTAGAAATGTAGTCAACCTTGTATTTTCTACTTTTTTCTAGGATTTTGTTTGAAGTATCATTTGCCGTCACACCACTTATATTTATAAATGGTACCCTTATTAAGAATTATGTAGGGATCATCAGTCTTTCGAGTTTTTACGGAGTGCAATTAACAGAATTATATTAAATTATATGTAATTTAGACATAAAACTTGGAACACTGGAGAGGTCTAATGTAGCCGGTTTGAAATTTGCCGAAATGATGGTGGGTCTTTCCTTAACTATTACTTCAGTAGCAGTTGTACAGGCAGCCATTTGCTACATATCTCTTCAGTACGGCTTGGGATTTGAGATATTAGGAACAATTCCGGCATATGTTTGCGTTTGTTTAGTGACAGTATTTTGTGGCGGAGCGTTTGGTATGAAAGAAGACCTATCATAATCATTATATGAATTACCTATACTTACACATGTCGTAAATACGTATGGTATTTTTTACAGGTTTGTTGATTGGTGTCATGTTCAAGGATGTATTTATGGTTATCATTTCTGCTATATTTCTTATTCCAATCCTCATGATATATGCAGGTAATGCTCTAGATTTCCTGTCCTTTCGTTTACACTTCCTTATATCATAAATTAGGTATAATTTAATAATGACGCTATTTTTACATTTTAAGGAATTCTACGACCAATTGAAATCATTCCGCATCCCTTCCGATCACTTATATTTTACTTCTTTCCATGCGCTGCGATTGTCAAACCTTTCCGTTTTATCATGAATAGAGGTGTCTCATTAACACATCCAATGGTTTGGCCAGGTATTTTGGTGACCATGATTTGGGGAGCTGTTTTCTTAGCAGGATGTCTTTTTGTTTTACGCAGAATGAAGAGATAGCGATGCTTATTTACTTTCTACCTAATTATATCCTAACTTATGTACATACCTAAGATTAAGTTCGTAAAAAACCAAATGTATTGTAGCATTTATTTCAAATTTTTTGTGATGTTGTGTTGCAAGTTTTATCTAAGTATAGATACATTTATTCATTCATACCGACATACAAAACATGAATTTCTAATGATAATTTTGTCTTTTACAACCATCTTTACTTTAAGCCACTTAAAATCATTCGAATTAAAAAATGACGCAAAAAAAGAGAGTAAAACATCAGCTTTTAGCAAGATTGGCAAATATTCCAAGACTGCCCATCGGGACTAAAGAGACTAAAGAGAGAAACCGGACAGAGAAAGAGAGAATGTGGAGTTTACGAAAGACTAAAGAGAGAAAACGGACGATGAGAAACGCTGACTCAAACTTTTTCACAGTAATGATTCCTCTCTTCTCTCATCAACACCTGGCCAGCCAAAGGTATCTATACAATGCCATGTATAATCAGTTGTTCTGTAGTACCGAAACTAACCAGATACGTACATTGTAGCTGCAAAAAGCCAAATTTTCGGTTAGAGTTGTTTCATAAGACAAACTAAAAGAGTAAAACTAACCTTACAAGAAAGTTTGACAAATAGTGCCAACTCAGCTGCCATCATCCCATATCATAACCTCATAAAAATAAAGGCTTGCCAACATTTAGTCAACCATTTCTTCCTCCGTTGGAATAAAAAGATCATGATGACACACAAAAGACAAGTATGCCAATATTACCAATGAAAATTCTTCGCTTGAAGCATGTCACTGTTCCTTGCAGAGTACTGAAATATCCAATGATTACGGAAAAGCTTTCTCATTCCCACTTTGTGAGCTTTGTGGACACTATCTAATTGTATGGAATGGTTATCTTCCAATATTCGCAGAGATACAACTCCTCTAAGGGATATATTATGTAGGTAAGCACTTATATGTATTGAACTTTGCCCCAGGATAAATTAGTTCTTATTGCTTTGCCCCTTTTCCTCAAATTTTCTTCTTCTGGCTAACAGTCTGCATTGCATTGGTTCTCCTTACGTAGTGGTCTTTATAAACCAAAATTTCAGCACAAAATTTCAAATGCTTTACAC
>JAHZMZ010001973.1:0-14248 GCA_027743805.1 Lepidocyrtoides sp. E14
CATAGAGAGAGAGAGAAAAAAAGGCTTCCTTCTCTGCCTACACTGCATCCCATACACAATATTTATTTACCATTTACCATAAAATAAAAATAGACTGCGGCTATCTTGTCACTCACAGTTGTTTCGTAATTCATATTACGGACAATTTAGAAAGCAATTTAAATCCAATAGTAAATTTGACGGAGAAGTCAATTTCATGTTTTAGTAAGAAAACTAACTCTTCTTTGTGAGCAACTTTACTCACAGCTAATCTCATATTACTACAAATATTTTGCTGGAGGTATCACCCTGGTCGTAATATAGTGCATGCATATTGTGGAACATGAACGTGGAAAGAGAAAGTAGCTATGTTACATATATGCCATACTAAAAAGGTATTGGACACGTGGCTGCGGCTGGTTGATGAAATCACATAAAACATGCAGACGTTTATATGATTCAACTGCACGGAAGAGGAAAACAATGCACTTCACACATATATATTGATCTAGAACTTGCCCCTATATTTTGTTTCCTTTTAGGACTGCGTATGTTACGTTAAACTAATATTTAATGCGTCGTCGTGATTCATTTTTAATCAAAACAAAATAAAATGAGTCTGCACAAATAAAGGACAAGTTTTTAAAAAATTTAGAATCCTCAATGAATAATTATATTAACAATTAGGTCGTCGTCATCAAAATGATTAAATTAAACTTTCGACGGTTTCTCTTAGAAATATTACCTAAAAAATTGTGAAACAATAATTTTAATACATCATAGATAAAATGGGATCGAAGATAGAAAAATGGTTACATTCTTCATTTGAAACAATATCCATATTCATTTTGCCCTTTTTTAATTAGTCTTCTGGGATGAGCCTTTATACTTGACAAAAAATATGTGCTTACTAAGCAGCTCTCGCAGCAGCTACAAATCCTTTAAAAATTTTCACACGGTGTTGTATTGAATAAACTTGGAGAAGAATAAGGTGTAAAAAATGTACTAGTTATAGAGACAACATTGTAAACGCATTGTAGCCGTAGCAGGCGAGAAATATTTTTTTTTCTATTCTTTCAAAAATCTATAAACTAAAACCTGGCATGTTGTACTTATTTCTAGAATACGGGAATCAAACATCATGTACTGTTACCTGGAACTACATAAAAGGTTTTACAATCACAAAAGTGATGCTAAGTAAATAAATTTAATCCAAAATTGTGTTTAACTGCATGAATTTCAAATTAAAACACGTTTGAACCGGCAAAGTTTACAACCGAGAAAAAAAAAGTCCGAACGAGTGTATCTCTTTGTGAATCTTTCTTTTTCTTGGAAAGCTGGAAGCCAATGGCATGTGGGTAGTGTGTATAATTCGATGTACTATGTCGACAACAACAAAAGAGAGTAAAGAAGGAGACGAGCAATTTACTTGGTATAAAACAGCGACTTGGAATGAATAAGTCTTTCCAGCTGAAATCATTTTGATCCCACATACTTAAGTTTCATTATCGATCTCTCTCTCTTACTCTGTGTGTGTGAGTGTGCTCGCCTTTTCTGCCCGTTTTGATGTTGAAGGGGGAAATTCCAGCTTTTTACGAGGAAAGTACGCGACAACACAAAACTACATTTAATATGGCCGCTGTTCCCATTATATCAGTATGGTGAATGCAGTGCAAAGAAATAATCCGAATAATAACGCGTACATTGTATGCTCCTTGAAACGACTCCACCATTCTGTACTAATAAAAGTGTGAAAAACAATTTATATGGATAAAACTAGGTGCACATTTATATTCAACTTTGCTTGCACGTACATTCATGCATTATTACGTGGTAAATTTTCTGAGACCCTTATAATATAGACCATTACTCTGTCAATGCCATAAACATTAATATTGCCCAGTGAGTTTGAATTTATGTTAATTTTCCTTCACTCAAAATAGCAATTGTGCACACGTGTCCCTTTTGAAGAGCTAGTAACAAGTACTTATGAAGTGCTGTGAGAAGGTGTCTTGATCTTTAGAATGCTTGATAAGCACACCTTTATGCCAGAGGAGAAAATAAATTAATAATAATAAGGGAAATCTCATTCTTCGTTTTGGCTTTGCTTCGAGAATCAAAGATAAATCTCAGTCAAATCTAATCTATCAAGAAGCATCTTATTAGAAACATGAAATGTTCAATTGACCTGTTCACAAAACAACGATTTCTGTTGGAGTCTCACATTTACAGAATGTAGTAGGTGAGTGTATGGAGTATGAAAACTGAAAACTAAACCAAAAGGAGGAACATTGTCGTTTACATGTTGGGACGTCATTCTTTTTGTTATAGTATTATACAATGCAATCAGTCGGTTATCATGTTTATTTTTCAAGTTGAAAGACACGTACGAAGAATAATGCTGAATGTTAAAATTCCTAATAATAATGGTACAAATTAATACTAACAAGCGAATAAACATTATTAGACTTACCTCTCCGTGGCCTGGTAATTTTCCATACGGGGTATTTTCTGGAAGATAATAAAGTCGTAGACTGCACAAAGCGTCATATTTATCTTTCCAAAGCAGTTGTACTTCCGCAAGACTTAACAAAATATCATCTGCCGAAATTTTGACAGGGAAGAAATTGGAGATGGAGATCGTCCGTTCTCCTATCCGTATTGATTTGTAGAAGGTATACGATGCGTGCTTCCCCAACACACCCACCATCTGCAATACACAAAAGACGTAATATAAAAAAATAAGAGAAAATGAAAACGAAAAACTTTTATATAGGTTTAAACAGCGCAAAAGGAAATAATATGCACGTCATGTACTCTCCAATATCATGGTAACTAGAAAATAGTTCCAAACATTGAGCCAATGATATTTCCTATTACACATCAGAGGTTTTCCCATTCATGCCAGGTAATGCATCTAAATAGAGTGGTTGTAATTTTTGTAAATAGATCTGTGTTCACTGACCCACAGATTTACTAAAATACATCGTATCTCCTTTCGTCACGTTTTAAGATCTATACATGTGTCATGGATGTGTGTAGGTATGTATGCATGGAAATGTGCATGCCACATAAAGACACGTACAAAATTCCATTCGAAATGAAATGATAAATTTGCAAAGGAAATTAAATAAATTACATTAACTCTTTTCTTTGTTTAAAGCTTGGAAATCGAAATTAAATCATTATTACACTATTAAGAGTTTTCTATATGCTTGTCTTTGTAAATGCATCATAAATCATTATATGCACATTATAAAAACTTTTTAGTGTTTTAAGCAAAACTGTCATGTTATTGGTTTAGACTCGGGAGTACACAGTGGGTCTTCCCACTATCCACATGCCAACGAACAAGTGGATAAGAAGAGGAATGTTGGATATATTCATAGTTTCCAAAAAAAAAAGTCTACTACATTACTACCCCCATATAGCAAAATGCTGTGTAATGTATGTAGCCTTACGTCTCCCACTCTACGGCTACCAATGTACACCAAAATGAGGAAATTACCCGAATGAAAGCAATAACAAAAGAAAGAAATAAATGATGGAGTAGTAGGAGGGGAAAGGAATGAAAGGACAAGACAACATCAGCAGCTTCACAAGCAAAAAATGGCTACACCGCTCCATTTATTAAAACTAAAAAGAGATTCACTTACATTCGCTGACTGCGTATTTTGGAGTGCAATGCCAGTTTTTTTTACTACAACGCCACATAAACTGTATGAAAGTGAGGAGATTGGGTGGATTTTTCTAAGTTTTTCTTCGTATTCTATCTCTAGACTTGCTAGTAGAACTAGCACAATAACCGGTGTTCAAAGTTATACATTCATTCATACATACAAATAAAGCATTACTTGAATACACAATACGTCACCACCACACACACACACACGTTCTCCTTTTCTTAAATATTGCGTGTAAACCTATTTCAAATGTATTGAGTGTATTTTACGAATTTATTTTAGGCATATAAGTAACTCTGCAATCCAGACATGCATAACCGTATGGGTTACACGTAAAAGCAAGCATAAAAAACTGTATGGCTTATGTTTACTTCTTGTAAGCTTCCTTTTGTTCCAATGCAATACTGAAAAAGTCTGTTCCTTGTATTGCTGATTTTTTCATCCTCGTCTTTCCTTTCCCTTTTTACTGTTTTTTATTCATGGTTTCCATGAACCTTAGAGAAAGACACACATATACAGTTAGTTGTTTTCTGTATATTATGCAAGTAAGTTGAAGTCACCCAGATCCAAAGAAGAAGAGAGGAAAAGTGTTGCAACTGTGTAATAATAATAAGAAGAAGAAGAGAAGAAGCAAAGAAAGAGGACTTTGGACGGAAGCTAGCAACACAGTCCCTTTTTTTCATTCCTGCGTCTCTGCAAAGTATGTAGTATGCATGCTGCTGCCAATGAATTTATAAGAATATTGCTACTAAAGCTTACTAGGCAGTAGTGGGAACAAATTGCAATGCAGTATATGCACAACTAGCACAAGTACATCTATCAAACAAAAAATATAAGCGATACTGTTTCTTCGAGCGATAACAGTCACACACAGTTATATGTATAGCTATGTGCGAGACGGCAGGCAGAACTAGTTTTATATAACTACCTATAAAAGTACGTATGGTCATGATTATAAGTATAAATATTATGTGTACATTTTATATAAACATTTCGAATGTACACATGCACAGTTCTGTGAAATCAGTAAATAGTTTCCAAGTTGAATAAAGGAGAATTTGAGCTTCGTTTTGCTCCTGGAAAATTTACACGATGGAGAAATTTGTCCATTTAATTTTATACTACAAGGAGAGAATGCATTATGTTTCCATAGTAAACCGTTCATGGAAAAAAATTGACAACCCGAATAATCCTGTGATGTAAACAGTGAAATGGCTTAAATCCTTCTTTCCCATTGCCAGTATTGTGCCAGTATTTTTTCCCCATGTTTAAAACATCAAAACATACTGAAAGAGAACAAGATGAATGTATAGAAATCGGTTTAGGGAATGTGTCCGGTTCAGATGTAATGTAATAATATTATTATGTTGTCAAGGCAAGTCCAGGCAGTGTAGTGAGTAGTAGAGTCAATTTAACAGGTACTGATGTAACGTTGTTGTACAAATATAAGGATGCGGGTCCACCCAAGTTAAAAAACATTAGCATCCATTTTTTTACAATGTATTTTTATTTTTATTTATACATGCATACATACATGCTCCTTTCGTTACCATTTCTAATTATTCAAGAACACCTGGCTGTCTGCTGATGTGCGTACGGTTTTCATGTTTCCTTTAACTACATAGCATTGTGTGTTGTTCATTTGAGTTTTATCTTTATTCTTTTTACGATCCCAAAAGTAGTTTTGCTTGACAACTAAACTCAAAATATAGGACTAACACCAGAATAAAAATTTGAATTGCAAGTTTCGCATTTAAAATATTATTAGCCATTAAAATATGAAATACCTATGAAATTTAAATTTAAATTTAAAAATCTGTTGAAATATTGCAGCTTCAAGACGATGCAAACGGCAATTTTTAAATAATAACATTGAATAGTGATAAATGTACTGCGTTTTTATATTGCCCGTGATTGTAGATGAAAATTGCGTACTAAAACCCATTGTCAAAAAAATTTCATGATTTGATTGGCTGCACGGCATTTTATTAAACAAGAACGGTGCTAAAATTAAAGCATAAAATAAGGCATTGAAAAAGATTTAAAATCTATCAATCAAAATTTATATGAAAATAAAAGGACGTCTCTCTCAACAAAAAATTGAAATCAAATATACATCTCTTAAAAATTTAACCTCACACTCTTTAAAACTAATTAATTTTTAAATGCAAAAATTAAAATTTCAAAAACGCGTTTAAATGGACCATGTACTAATAAAAATCCACTAATAGCAACAGCAAAGCAATAAATACCATTATCCCATAATAATAAAATATCCAACAGTTAGCGTAGAATAAAACAAGTCAACATGTCTAACCAAATACTTAACTAATGCATAAAACAGTGAATCTTCTCATCATCAATCTATTATCCTGCCGACGTAGGATGAAACGGAACAAACCAGGTGTCCTTGTAAAAAGTTACTGCATCATCATCATCATCATGATCACTTTCAGATTATGGGTCCACGTATGCAACTAACATCATGCCAGTACTACAATATAGTGGATTGATATCATCAGTGTAAAAAATACACAACGGACTTACCGGGTCGCTCAGAATTATCATTGCCTAATACTCACGTATGTAAAAATTTTGCGGCAAGGTAAACACTGGCGAACCTAATCCTACTCATCATCATCATTATTATTATTATCATTCTACAACATTGATGATCATTTTTCATCATCATCATCATCATCAGCCAGTGAATCCGTTTCGCTTTTAGTGCATATTAAAGGTTGCATGAATATAATATAATGCACAGTTCTTGATTCCTATTGCACTCAAACTCCAAAAAAACATAATATCCACATCCACCGATTTACATATTATGTGCCTCTATTGTTGTTATGAAATAATTTTTATTTAGACTGTAATGGAAAATAGGTACCTACATATCATATGAAACTATAAGCATCGTCAAGCAAGGAAATTTTTTTATTATGGCTTATTAACATTGTGGGCTTAGAAGATGGATTTTAATTGCCAGTTTCTACATTGATTTTGTAGTTTACAGCAGCTCCTTCTGCTGACATGCAGCATTGTATATTTTGCCATGCATAGTTACTTGTACTTGTCTACCTGGTAGAATACATTTAAACCGCAGCTAGGTTGTAAGTCTAGAATCAACTGTGGCTTAGCTACTCGTTTGGCTATAATTACAGTAGATAAAATTGTGCAAAACTCGTCATCGCCTTTTTATCGAACCACAATTGTTTAATTGGAATGTTTGATGCATTCATTCGGGTGATACTGTATTTCACTTGTATCACTGGATTCTTGGAGTATGTAATTAATTATGAATACTCTCCTCCTTTCTATAATAGCGGAAAATAAATGATTTTGAAAATAATAGTTCTTTTGTATACAGGTATTTTCGAAATTAATTTAATATTTGAAAAATCTTGATGTAATCCTAAATTAAATTGATCGTTACTGATTATCAAGTAATAAAAATACTCCATGCAGTAAAAAATAGAGTCTGCTATCTACAAAGGAAAACGATAGGCATGTACACATGTGCCAAACTAAATTTAATTTAGAGTAACAAAAAGCCATAAATGGATACAGTGACGTTTTACACGATACGGCTGAGAAATAAAAATGATAGTGTGTATTTACAGCAGACGGACAAATTCGATAATAATACACACGTTTTGTGTATTGAATAGAAAATGTAAGATGTGAAAATATGATGATCAACATCATCATCATGTCATGTTTCAACCTCAAACTTTGTTAGAGATGCAGAGTCAGCAGCAGGAGGAGAATAACGTAAACCTACAAAACGAAAAGGTGCAGTTGTTGGCATCTGGAGTTTGAGTTGACTTTTCAACAAACGCAGGAGAAGAAACGTAACGTACTACATTACATTAAGCCATTTATTTAGAAAAAAGGCAGAGAGAGAAGTGTCTTGGCATCCCGCCTGCATTAATACATATTCTACGGTAAGATTTTTTGGATTTGTTTGCAGAGTATGGTGCATTGAAAGAAGGGTCAAAAAAGTACAATGCAATAATATACAATCTACATTCAACAATATATTTATATAATATATATATATATATACCTATATATGAAACCAATATTTGCATCGGTTTATGTACTGAACATGAACAGCAAGTAAAAATATAGATGAATGCATGTACCTATAATGTGTGTACATTATTATGCAGCATAATATACTTACTAATTTACTTGTGACAGAATAAAAGTTTTCAAGAGAAATGAATTTAATACTCATTTATAGAGCGTAGATGATATACTCATAACAACCGTTTTTACTTAAGCAAGTTTCTATGCAGCTGAAGTAAATGGGATTCCTCCGGTTTGTTATCTTCATATGGCATTTTATATGATCTATAACCTATATAGAAATTGTGTATAGGTAGGCACATTTCATGTCCCTCATATTGCATTAAAATCATGCATACACGTCATTTACAAAATGAAATTTATCTGTTTTTTTTGTAAGTATTTTACGGTACCGCTCGTATTTATATTTTAGCAGAAATATGCAAAAAAAAATCCTTCTTGCACGCAAGTCGAAATAAATAATCTAAGCTGTGCCATACTGCTGTTGTTTTTTGTAAGCGCCAAGAATGGAAAAGGTAGCAGTAAAAATTCTACTCGCTTCGCTATCTATCTGCATGCAGTTTTTTATTGTTTCTGTGGATTATGTACGGATATATAATAACAAGGCAATTGTAATCAGGTTACAACAAAAGGGAATAAATAATTTATGAACACGTTGGAAATAAATATTTTATAGAGAACCAATATTTACGATTATAATTCATAAACAATAACTTTGCACCTGCTTCCAGATCATAAAAAAGTACTATGATGTTTGACAGTTTACAGTCACACTCATTATTAGTTACTATGCAAATTGGAAATATTGGTTAAACAGATCATTTAAATATGACGAAAGAAAATTTTAACAAAGCAGAAAGGATAAACCCAAACTAATCAAACTAAAATTTCATTACAGAAAACCCTGAATATTTGTCATAAAATGGTATTGTAAATTTATAAATATTGCTCGGCTGCACATGCTATTTTGGTACATAATTTTTCAAAAAAAAAACTTCTATCTGTCCTCACTATCTAGCGCTAGTCGAGTGGTTAAATAAAATTAAGACAAATATTTAGCCATGTAAAAAAAATTCATACGGAATTACTCAGTGTAGCAAAAATTTATACATGAATGCATAAATGCAAACGTTCATATCACTACTTCCTTCCTTTCCTTAATGGTTGTTTTCTAACAGAGCATTAATATAAATTCTGTCTTGAAACGAAATGCGTAGAATAAATTAGCTGTACCAGCGGATTACTCGACCTGTAGAGCATAGTTGACAGTTGCAAGACTTGTTTAAGTTGTTTGCTGACAACTTGTACAAATCGCGCAGACAATATTACCATCATAATTCGAAGTTTCCATCTCCGTAGAGCCAACCACACTTGGCCAAAGCAAGTTGGTATACATGTGTTCATTGGCTTCATTGTTTGCGGAGCTAACGCATATTATAATGTAGAAAGACGAAGCAACAACATAAACGACAGAGACAAACCTCAAGGATAAATTGTACTTTTAATGATTACATTTTTCTGCAGTATCATTATCATCACCAAAGACATTCCGAATCATTATTCACTACACAATGCTATTGCCATTTTTTTTTCATCACAATTTACTAATTGACGTTTCGTAATTTCCAATTCTCTCAATTGAGCGTGCCCACTGCAGAACAAAAGACTGATCAACCAGGTAAATACCTATGTAATTATAATGTTACATGTGGCATGGTACATGTATACATTGCATGCGATTCAAAGGTACATTTAGTTTTTAAAAAAAACTTGAAGCATCAGCATTACTTAAATGATATTGAAGTGAGTATAATGATACATAATTTGTAGAATAAATTTAGTAGACTCTCTTGTCTATTATTAAAATTTGCCTGCACCAGAGTTATATAGCACGATCGCGATCAATCCATTGACATATTTTTGCCTGATCTTTTAACTTTGGAAATTATGAAATCATAACGAGACAAAGGTGATAACAATAAATAGGCAAGAAGCCAAATAAATAAATAATATTTAATATTTAGCAGCAAATAGGATTTCCCTGGTTGTGTGGTGATAGTGATAAATAAAGAGGAATGAATACAACACATTCTTGCCTAAAATATTGACTGGTGCGGTGTATACACAGCGATAAAAGCTTTTCCAAACAGAGCAGCGTCATGTTAAGCAGGGGTACATTGCTGTTGTAGCAGTGTGAGCAAATGAAGGATAAAATCCTGTCATGCACTGTTATATGGTCTAGATGGATGCCTATTTACCTATAAATATAATTATATTTTTACACACACACAAAGCGACGCGAGCTGCTCTGAGCTTCTTCCTTCTTGCCTGAGCCTGATCTGCCGTTTTACACGCTTTATATTATTATTAACTGATATAATTTTACGAAAGAGTTGCTTGCTTGCTGCAGACAACCTATGTTCTGCAGTGAGTAGTGTGACTCACACAGAGAGAGTCCAAACGACGTCCGTGTAACAAACAACGCTTACGACCAGCCTTGGATAATCAATTATCTCCGTTCTTTAGAATAAACAGATAAATAAACCAAACGTTCATTCACTTTATTTTTTATGTCAGCAGCCCAGAGAATTTTGTAAAAACGTATCCACCAAAAAGTGTAAAAACAGAAACGCAATATAATTAAATTAATTGTCGTTAGATGATAATATTTAGAAGTTTAATGTTCAAGGATGCAACTGTTTTCATGATATTTTATGCTTTTTATGGGAAAACTGACAGGTTGTATTGTAGTATTCAAAGAAATTGATTTAAACCCAGATATTTTTGTATGTTTCTTAGCAATAATATAAAAATATACAGTCATTTATTTCTTGATAAAATTCCACCACACTGCAATAATTCAAAATATATTTATGATGTGGATATCATGTCCATACATTGTGTAACTAGCGCAGTGGTACTGATAACTGTGTATCTACAGGAGTAGTGGAATGCTTTGATTTTACTGCACTTTTTAGGGCTTAACAGATCATCAAGTTCGTCATAGCGTTATCATCATAACTTATGTCATTAAATCAGTTTTACTGCATTACATGTACATATATTCATAAATATACTCAATTATACGTATAAGCGACCTGGTTTATCTAATCTACATTATGACTACAAAAAAAATCTAAATTAGACTGGAATGTCTACTGGACATTTGGTTCGTCAATTTTACTGTCAAAACACACAAAGACATGTAATCTGATGATCAATAAAATAAACATTAATGATACTGGCATGGGTGAAAGATAAAAAAAAGTAGAAAGAAGACATCATGCATGCAGATAACCAATTGTTCAATTTTCGATAATAAAATACCATAGTAAAGTTACCACAAAACTGTTGATTTTCACAGTTTTATCACGATGCCAGATTTTCAAGTTTTCAGGCCCAAGTATCATTTTTACTACTTCCGGTGTGCTAAAGCATTTTCTGAAAAGCATGAAAAGGGAAAGTCTCGTCAAAATCGAGTTACTGTTTTATTTACGATCGTGGCCGTAAACCATATTTCCAGCAGCAATCAATACAAGTAAAATCAATAAATCTAACAAACCCACGCGTTTAAGCATTCATAACAAAATATTGCTGAAATAACCTGTGCGGCTTTGTACCCAAGTATATTCTTATCATTGACCAAGTGCATAACGTAAACATTATTATTAACCGTAACGTATCATCAAATTTTATAGACAATCAACATTCTTTACAGGAATAAGTACTAAACGAAAATATTTTACGTCCAATTAGAACACATCAAATACAATTATCTCTATTAGGTATTAAAGTGAAGCTTGGCTCCTTCTAACATAATGACAATTAAAAAGCTACACTATGTATATGCATAAATACGAAAAAATTCGTGTGTATGATTTTTAAAACTATGTAATCTGCTAATATGATACAATTAAATACCTGTTAGTACCGTCAACCTGCCAAATAAACTACCATAAATAAAAAATAATAAAAAAGGGGTATGCAGATTCCTATCTTTGTACTATACAAGACCTAAAGTAGATGGGAAACACATCCTTTTTACAACTACTGTTTTTAAGATGCTCGGATCATTTTACAAGAACGAGAAATTAAATTAGGTAATTAATTCGAGAGTTGACTTGAGGAATTTCATGAGAGCTACCATTCATTAATTATCACTTTTTTTACATGAAAACATAAAAGAAGCGCATGGGAGTGCAGGCAGACTACAGACTAAAAGCACTATAAAGTAGCATCTCTACAATTGACTCGCTTTTGCTAGACAGGTTAAAAATAAAAAAAAGAAGAGAAAAACAATAATGTGCTTTCTTGATAACAATGCATTTACTATTAGCTAAGCATGCAAGAGTAACTATTATTATATTTTGGGTAAGTGCAGCACATCGTACTCGCAGAAATAATACCAATATGTACCTACTTTCCAATACAAGTAGGTTGAAAAGAATATTAATAGTTTTCGTTTCGTGATGTTACAGAAAGAGGAGCCCCACTCACAAGCAAGGCATAGTAGACGCCTACATACAAGTATATATATTTATATAAATACATAGACATATAACATACATATATACCATGCTTATAATACCAAGTAGGTACATACACTGTGTAGCAAGCATAGGCATTTTAAAGACATCCGTCCGTACACTTGAATTCATTTCATTTCGTTTGTTTAGTTTATATTTATTTATGTAAAAACCGAACTGCTGCTAGCTTTTAAAGCACCACCACCAACCACCACCAACCATCATCATATCACATCCCACCACCAGCGACAGGATGTATGTACTGACTGTGAATTCAACTTCTCTTTGGTTATAAAGAAGAAAAAGTGCATGTAGAGCTGTTATAACTAACGCTTACTAAAATTTGAGGTCGATTATTCATTTTGCTGACTAAATGCTCGTTTGATGTTAATTTTTTTTTCTCTGTTGGACAGCTCACAGCTCATCATTATTTTTCGTTCAGGATAATATGTAATGGTTAGTGAACTTGCAGTAGTAGTAGTGGTGGTAGTACAATGAACATCAACCAGCTATTTCAGCAGACACCAATGAGCACTCGCTCTAAATTGAACTAGGTACATCTTGTTAAAACTATAAAAATTTGCCCGTTGATGTAAATGCGATTTATTACAAACAATGGCAAGTGTGATCATGCATAGATACAGATATTTGCGGCTACAGTAATTCATAATTGCACTTCCACATAAGATTTTTATAACTCACGACAAAAGGTAAAAATAGTTTTTTACTGTACTTTGCAGTAAAACGATGTTAATAATATTCACCTTGCACGAAAAATAAATATCAAGCTGCTTCATTTTAAGTCAGCAACAGTAGTTTTCCAGAATGATGATAAATTTAAGAGTACACTTGCATACGCACACAAGGAGCTTTGTAAAATTACATATAGAGATTTTTTTTTATTCTACTGTGAATAATACAATAATAATGTCAAATGATTCCATTTACTTCTTGCCACCCCATTTTTAACCACTATTCATATTCCCCCCGGCATCGACTCACATAATAATATGCTTATATTATATATATATGCATAGGTGCACTGTCTGTTCTTCAAACTTATGTATGTACCTACATTCATGTGTGTATTGAAAATACTTTGGCATTGTGCTCAGAGCACGAGCATTTTTTACCTTTTTCCAATTGAACTCGCTCGCATTGCTGAGTTCATGTATGACGTACATGCAGATAAAAGAGAAGGTAAAGTATTTTTTATCATGTTTGCACAATGTTGCTAGCCGATACGTGCAAACAATTAAGATATAAGTATGTAACGTACCTACACGTTTATTTTCTGTATGAGATTGAGATTATTAGTAGTGGTGTTGGTAAACGCAGTTATATAAATATTCACCCACCACCACGACTTTGTACATAAATGAATACAAAATTCGGTATAAGGCCGCAATCAAAATTTCAGCAACAAATTGTCCTTTCTAAAAAAAAATATTCGCACTTTGAAAATCCAAAGTTAACTGCGTACTATAATTCAAAGAGTAATTGGTGGGTGATTTAACGATCAAGTACTTTTTAAGTATGATAAGAAACCATAATATTCTCATTTCTATACTCACTACGTCTTATTTTTAATGAAACAACATTTTTAAAGCCTTTATTAATTATTACGCACTTAATCCTTCTTTTTTTACATTAAGCCTTAAGATACAAATACGCGTACGCATGCTATTTTTTTTTTGCTGAGGTGACAAACTTTGAATGTAAAATGCATACCTAGGCATTAGTCAAATATTTTAAAAGATATTTTTAATGTACAAACAAACAACTTTGTTTCTTTGAGATTATGTACTACTGTGTGATTCTGTGGCATGCATGGCATAGCACACTACTACTCGACTCGTAGTAATCACTGGCTGCATGCATTGCACGAGGGACAGCAGCAGTAACACAGCAGAAGAACGTTGCGCTTCTTCTCTAACTTGAGTTGAGTTAAGCCTCCCAAAT
>JAHZMZ010001974.1:0-10241 GCA_027743805.1 Lepidocyrtoides sp. E14
CTCCATCTCTACTACTACAACCAACAAGCTACCACTGCCACAACCACCACCACCACCACCCTACCAGATATATTGTAATCAGTAAATCCTTCCTAAATCTACAAAAATTTACAATAGCCATACATAACTTTTCTCCATGTGGTTCACAATGTTTTTCTTGATAAAAAATGCACACAAAAAAGCATGTATATATTTGCAGCAGCAGACTTTTTTGATTTTTTAAAAAAATAAAAAATAAGAAGGCTCTTCTTTTTTTTCTTCTTCTTGCAAGCCATATATTTTTTTTTGCAACGTCTCTATCTGTCCCTTTCTCGTTCCTACCTACTTTAAACAAGAGGAGTAGAAAAAAAAAACTTGGCAACAAAGACCTGGCACTTTGAGAGAAAAAATCACTCTATTTTCTTCTTTTCTCCTACAGCTTTTCCATTATCTTACTATTTTTCTTGGTTGCAAAGTAATATATTTCCTTTCTTTGCTGCTTTTTGCTCTTGTATAAAAAATTCCTTAAAAACTCCTACTACATCGGTACTGGGAGTTGCAGTGCAGTGCGAGAAACTTGTGGCCAATTTATTTAGTTTTCTTGCTGCCTGCCAGCCAGCCTCCTCCTGACTTGTTTATTTTTTTTCTACTGGAAAGAGAACAAGTATTTGTAATAATAGTAATAATATTGTACAGTTTATAATGTAATATGTGGACTTTTCAAGTAAGCTGATAATAAGTGCGTGTGTGTTTGTTTGTGTGGGTATGTTTTGCAACTATAAATAAAACACACAATTCATACAGGGGCAAATCTACTGGTGAAGGTTGCTGTCAGCAGCACATGAAAATGCAATAATAATAATAATAATGGCGCAAAGGCACGAAAGAAATAACCCTGACGTATCGTATTGACGATGATGATGATAGCGTGGTGATGGTGAAAAAAGGTGTTGCTTTGCTGGAAAAAAGAAGAAAGTATGAAGAGTAACTTGTGAAACAATGGAAAGAAAGGACTAAAAATTATGTGAAAAGGATACAAAAGGAGAAAAGGGGGAAGGAGAGAAAAAAAACGAAGAAAGAACTAACGACCAACAACATAAAAAGGGGAAGTGCACATGAAACTTGGTACGTAGCCATAATATTAATAATAAGAAAAAGAACAATTATACGTGGCATTTTACTTTGCTTATATACTACACTTTTTATTATTATTAATATTATTATAATAATTTTTAAATGCTGGTATAAAAGACTTATAGAGAAAAAGAGATTTAAAAAAAATTCTGAAGCAGAAAAGACAAAAAAATTAGCTAACTTTGCACTATAAAGCAGCACAACGATCACATGCCTCTGTATGTATCATTTAAATTGAGTATAATATACAGAGCTGTGCTAAATGTCACTACAATAAAGTAAGAAGCACAAAGTATGAAATATTATTTTTTTTAAAAGTGATAACAAAGTAGGCAAAAAAATGCAGATATAAAAAAAGAGAGCAAATCTGTTTTGACTTGTTCACCTTTCCAAACCTCGAGGAAGAATGCTTGCTTTGACTGTTGGTTCCTTGCAATTTTCTCTGTCACTCAGTCAGTTACACTTGCACACTGACTCTACACGAGCTGCCGTTCTCCTACCAAACCGCTCTAGCTTTAGCAATACCACTGCTTTAAAAAAATGCTTGGCTCTTTTTCTGCTGCTGTTGCTGCTACTGATTCTCATGGAATCAAATAGCTTTATATACATATTATGTGTTTATATATGGCTACAAAGCCAACACCTACGTTAACTATCGCGTGCACACCATCATCCTCGACCCTCGTACCTACCACTACAACCATACAGAACAGTGGAAAATGGAAACTGCACTAAAGTAAGTATGCCAAATCCAACAGAAAAGAACTGGAAGAAGAACATCAAGAGCAAAGGCAGTAGATAGCAGCGGTTTTATAATAATCCAAAAGAATTTCGTTCAACAGCAGCGGCACCAGCACAAGCAGCAAATAACACAACAGATAAAAAGATGGTAGACAAATGATTATAATAGGAAAAACGGGAAATCCAAGAAGCCAACAAAAAATATCTATTTCATGTCTGGCAAAAGACTACTACTACTATGTACGACTACTGACTATCTCGAGAAGATAATAATAATAGAACGTGTAGGAATACTCTCACTTTTGTTCATTTGTTCATTCTGACAGACAAACAGCCTCGAACTCTGCTGTTGCAATTTTTAGGCAAAAAAATGACTATTGCTATTTTGGAAAAGGACGGTGGTGGCGAGAATGATGATGATGCAGTGGTGTTTATACCACCTACCACAACAACAACAGTAGTAACCTAATGCAAAATGAAACGTGCATGCATGCATGCATATTATGTTGCCGTAGTATAGTAATCAATGTTGGCATGAATAAACTAAAAAAGAACGCATGATAATACGATTGTATGCATTTATATAAGATGATACTATGGTAGCTGTTTTTTTTTGCTGTTGTTTTGGCAACAACAACTTCAGCACTGTATAGATAAATAGATACTTTTAGTTTTACACCAGTTCTCAACATTCATTCATTCATATTCACGGTATACTATGCAATGAGAGAGTAGTACTATCAAGAGTGAAGATCAAGAAACGTAATTTGGAAGGTTGCTTTTGGTATTTTACTGCTGTAATAATAAGAAGTTGAGTAAGATGTGTTCCATTCCATCCAACTTCACCACACACACCATCTCATCATCATCACGGTCCAAACTTACATGACGACATGGATGATATTTAAAGCGATATGCATAATATTATTAAGATGTATGTATATAAACGCGTAAGCACAAGTTTACTAATAAATATTGAAAGAAATGGTGGAATACGTACACATCTCTTTTTACAAACTTCACAGATAAAGCGCACACATGAAACAGTAGTCTAGCCTGAAAAGTTTTTTTGTTGCGGTTTCGTTTTTTTCGATTTGAGAATTCTCATGTAGACTCTTTGATGTTATTGGCATTGTAATGTGCGTAAGTTGCAAAAAGTGATAGTGGATTTCAGTCCACATTTTGCAGGTAAATACAGTATAATAATAATAAAAGCAATAAAAAATACGGATTTACATACCACACACGTGCATTTATTTTATTGCAATTTTCTCGTCCCGTGTTTACCTTCTAATTTGATTGACTACTAGAATGACAAGCCACAAAACCACAAGTCAAAAGGTATTGGTAGCAGCAAACAAACAATAAAAATAATCTCATTAAGATGATGTACCTTCGACTTTTGCATGAAAACTTCATTCCATTGACGTATTTAAGTATGCTTATCTCGTGTGGTTACTGGACCAAGCATGATGATACTTTACTTTTGTCATTAGCATGTAATAATATCCAAGACGAAGACCTCCCTCTGATAGAAAAGACCTAGTCAGTTCTTGAACATGTGACCATGGTATTTAAGAAGCATAACGAAATGAGGAGAAATTACCTAAATTTGCCAATTATTCTTACAAGACTGGAAAGTGCAATTTAGTAATTAACTAATAGGGAGTGGCAACAGTAAGGAGTAATGAATGATAATAGCTTGTGTAGACAAGAAATGCATAATATGTATGCAGAAATAAAAGTTATCGTGAAAAATCTTGTAACCACGCCTTCTGGAAATCGTGCCCATAAAGCAAATACAAAAATATTATGTACTAAGCATATTATTTCATGCACTATAAGAGAATTTTCGTTATACCATCTTTATCATAATCACAGAAGATTCTTTGTTGCCCTAGCAAACTATTATTGTATAAGGTTAAAAAAACGTGTCCATGCTAAATAATTACCTAATTAAACGAACACCGTGATGTTCGATTGTAACTATACTAAGAGTCTCGCCTGAATACATCATGAATTATAACTAACTGTAGTAGCAGCACTGAAGTGCTGTGGGCGCTCTTATTCAAAGAAGAAGAAATGTGTCCCTTAGTTGGGTGATATAACCGTCTCATCGTCTGCTTCTGATTCATTTTTTCAAAATGTTTTTCGGACAACAGAATACATCAGTAGGGAGGGAGCAAGGGTGGGCTGATGTATTCAGGCGAGACTCTTAGTATAGTTACAATCGAACATTACGTTGTTCGTTTAATTAGGTAACTATACGGCAGAGTCTCGCCCTCTACATCATGAATTATAACTAACTGTAGTTGTTTAAAGAGTCCGGAAAACGAGTGTGGAACAAAATCAAGATTTATCTATTGATTTGTTTAGAAATTACAAGTGTTCTAGACAGTAAACACAGATTTTGCAAAATTATTGTCTGAAGCAATTGGGCGGTTATAAAAACGAGCAAACGAGGCAGAGTTGGCTGTCCATCCAGCTCGATTTGATCTTTCCCACCGCCCTGCATAATCGTCTTACTAACAGATGCGATCCAACACTTTGTGTACAGTTTTGAGACAGCAGGGAAACAGCCGACCGAGCGGTGTTTATAGTGCTGTAGCCCTTTCCCTGCTCCAGAAGATCAGATAAAAATTGACAGAGCCACGATGGTTCTGGATTTGTAAAAGAAATGTTGTTTTCATTGCAAAACCACACCCATTGCTTCAAATGTGTATCGTATTGCCTCCATGAATTTATCGTTGTAGAAGACAGAATAGTTTCTATAGTGGCATCTTGAAGTCCGTCTTGTTGCAGCGCCTCCCAGACAATATCCCGACCAGAAGCGAAAGTTTGTGGTCAAGTGGGTGACACCTAGAACCAAATGTCAATAATTGCACGGACAGCTATAGAACCATAGGCTCACTAATAAGCATGCTCTTAAAAAGTGGGAACCATGGCTGACATTCCCGATTCGGCACGATAACTATTCCTGTTGCCCCATCACTTCGAATTTTCTGAAGGACACGTGATACTAAAGAGAAAGAAGGGAACGCGTAAAATTTTAACGTTGTCCACGACATCGTAAATGCATGTTTACGGAAAACGGGTCTGGGGACCAAGATACATAGCGTTTGCATTTGTTGTTCGACGCTGATGCAAATAAGTCGATTTCAGGGTCTCCAAATCTCATCGATAGCTCCTAAAAAGCGTTCTCTGATAACGACCATTAGGTTTCAGTTGTCTGCAGGTTTGACTGAAGATCTGTTTCAAAGTTCAACTTAGAAGGAATATAACACGCGAAAACCTCCCCACCCATGTAATGAGCTGTCACTGCTCATCTCAAGAATATACTGATCATATGGGATTAGTGAACAAACGTTCACTACTGAGCTCTGCCACCAATTTAGATCCTCTCTTGACTCATTGCAAAGGAAAACAGGATACGTGTAATTGCCGGCTTACTTCTTGAGTGCATTAAACTTGTCGTGTTCGAGCGATTTAATATGAGCCATTCCATATGGTAAAACAGGTGTACACGACACAAGCAGCCCTACATACTCGGCTAAACGTTGAATGGAATAGGATTTGGCAAGCTGTACAATTCGTTTGAAGCCTTAGCAAGTATTTTCACGTCCTCAGGCGGTAAAGTTATGGTCATTTCAACAGAATTTATTATAAATTGAGATATTTGATTTTCTGTACTGGACAGAACTCGGACTTTTTATGGTTAATAACGAAACCCAAAGACTTCTGTAGCTCTGACGTCGCATTTAAACTACGTTTGGACTCCGTCAATGAATCTCCGAGGACCAGCCAATCATCTAAATAAATGCAATTAAGATGTCCCTGTTTTCGCAAGTTTTGAACCACAGGTTTCATAACCTTGGTAAATTTCGTGAAGTAATTAATTATTGAATCATTAACTAAATGACTGGTTTTGTGAAACACGAATAAATCACAAAAGGTTAGCTGCCCACAGTGCTTTTTGTGCTGCAATGAATCAGAAGTAGACGATGAGACGGTTGTATCACCCAACTAAGGAACGCATTTCTTCTTCTTTGAATAAAAGCGCCCACGACACTTCAGTGGTGCTACTGCCGTTAGTTATAGTTAGTTATAATTCATGATGTAGAGGGCGAGACTCTGCCGTATAGTTATGAATGAATGATACTACTGGATGGATATACCAGGATTCTAAAAATTTAGCATGTGTTACACCTTTGACTCAACAAAAGGATACCTAATTCTATAGTCAAAGGTGTTACACAAGCAAGAAATTTTTGTTTTTTTTATAAAACTTAGCTCTCTCTTACTCTATGACTCTATGCCCACTATGCAATAAGCATACATTCATTTCGCAGCAGCTAGTCAGCGTATACTTTGTTCTCACGGCAGGATTTACATGACCCAAGCTTTTTATTTCTAACATGAATCATTTTACAGTTTACCTTTTTTATCTCAAAACACCCAAATTCCTACCATTAATGATCACTACCGGAAAGAGAAACGTTCTTGTTTTTCAAAAAAAATCGTGCGTAGTTTTAAAGAAGTGTAATTCCATTTTTTAAGCAAAAAAAACACCAAATGTTTATATAGCGCCGTGCGCTATGTTTTACCTAATTTGTAAAAAGGTAACGTATAATGAATGAAAAGATATAAAAAATACCTGTTCTACCCAAATTCGACGGTGGGATGGGAAAGGCGATTGAAACAGCGACCTGAATAAAGATTCACTTTGTTTTTGTAGAAGCACCATTACATTTCACACTATGCACTTTGCTTTAACACAGAAACACCATATAAGCTTGACAGTGTGGTAAGGTATTACTCCAGAACCGTTGTTTATTCGCCGCTTTTTAAAGCATGTACCTGAGTGGTAGTGCTATTTGCTACCTAACTACACCATCAGCACTATAACAAGGAGCAAAGGAAGATGAAATTCCAGACCAACACCACAAAAGCATGTCAACTGCCTCATGTGGCTTACCGACAAAGACTAAGTGAATCAAATCAGGGATCTACTCAGCTACCTATCTTACTTACTTTCATAGAGGTTTGCTATTCCTGTGGTGGAGTGACTGGTATTGTGAGACTACCATTTGCTATTACTTTTGCAACGATTTTACCTAAAATGTGTAATGGTGAGGTCTAATGGATAATATTATTATGTCGCTGTGATGTGCACGCTTGTTTTTGTAAAGACGAGGATGACAGACAGCGATACCGTGCGTAAACGGATAGCTAAATTTAATGCTATGTGGTGCATGCACTAGAAGTAGGGATAAGGGTTCAATCTAATGAATTGTTTGCACTTTACTGTGGCATATATACGATACGTATGTGTATAGCGAATGATGCTAATAAATAGCGTAAGATAGGTGTTCGCTGAAAGCGTGCGTTTTTATGCTTGCGAATAATGATCTTGATCATTGCTTACTTCTATCCCAGAAAAAAAAGAATTGCTCAATTCTGTTCGACAATAACAAAAAATAATTAGTATGCAAAAAGAAGCTGGCGCTGCTGCTACCTATTTGCACGACTATTCAGCATTCTATTTCATTTTATACCATAATCAATAAGTATACAAAATATGATTGGATTATTCGATAGCAAGTAACAAATGCATTTCTACTCAATTTTGGTGGACACAGAATGGCAAAAGTGTACTGATGACGATGACTGAGGGCGAAACAGTTAAATACAAGGTGACGCTGCTGTTGTTACTGTTGTTACCATTACTATAAAATATCCTGCTATTAATGTAATTTTAATGGAAGCAATGACTAGGGACCTAGATCAAGGATGCTTGCCGTGGCTTGCTGCTATACATACATACATCACAACACAACGTGTGGTTAGTAGCAATGAAGCAACTGTTTCAATTTTCAATCAATCTCCTTGAGAGTCATCCCAATTCCATCAGAACAGCATGCATGCAATGTACGCTGTTTTTTTTATCCAGAAGCACGGAATACCAGAGATAGATTTATTACTACTCTACTGAAAGACCAGTGGTCAGTCGGCAGGAGGGACGAATAAATTATATATGTGACGAGATAATTTGGATGATGTGTACGTATACATATACATATATTCATGATGAGTGAGTATGAAATGTGACACATTTATTTTTTTGCTGTACTTTTTTTGTAAATTACCAGCGAAAAAAATGTCAAGGATCTCTTTTATACTTTGTTCCATTGACTGTAATAATGATCGCAATCTTGTTGATGAGATCCTGATTCAAAAATAGTAAGCTAGTAAGTAGCAACAGCGTTCAGGTTCACGCTACGCTTTAGAGAAATTGATCCAAACAGAGAAACAAAAGTGAATGGATAGTCAAAAGGGTGTATGACGAGTATGATGACGGTCTTGCATACTATGGTGACTTACTAGAAACTTATATTATGCCTTGTGGGTGACTTTAGAACTTTTGCGTCTGATTGTAGTATGTAGTACGAGTAGAGAAGAGAATTTGTGGCACGTTTTGTATAGTAATTAAACTAGTTAGATTTACTCCTGGTTCATGAAAAAACAGCTTGCTACATAATTACTGGTATTTGCAGCATGATCATTTGCACACTTGACCATACACATTATTAGTAAATTTTAATGGACTTTTTGCTTGTGCAATGGTTAAATTAATGGTACAATTTTAAATGAAACAAAGAAATACGCGGGAAATGTTTATGATTTTGTTCTGCTGTCTGTTTAAGAATAATGCTACTTCCTTGATTGTATGCGAGCAAATCCGAAACATTTTTAGACATAGTATATTTTTGCTGAATAATGTTAGTGATGAAATGAACGAATATTTTTGTTCCTATGTAAATTTAGTGGTATGGCGGCATGTTATTTTATGAAAGAACGTATATCTGTAGTTACTATTTTACATGCTTTTTAATATTTGATGATGAAAGTCAGAAACATTTGAGTGGTTTGCAGCCCATACCACATCCCGTTTTCATTTTCACTTTACGCGTTTCTCATGAATTTAAAATTGATATTCCATGGTTTTGCCCAAGGCAATGAATAATAATGAAGAGGTCTAGTGAGTGTGAGTGAGTGAACTGTATGCCAATTACAATGGCTACAAAGTTTGATGGTGATGATGAATCATCAGTGATGATGAAAGGATTTCAAAGACTGATTGTGAACTTGTGTTCCTTTCATTTCCTTTTTTTTGTGTTTCTAATGAAAAAAAGTAATTTGGCTTGTTGATTTTATTACGTCTGGATCAACTACGCCGGAGGATAAAATAGGAAATTCAAATTGATGAAGTGTACGAAGTAGGGGCATATTGTCATTTCGTGGAAATACATATAGTTTCAAAGTTTTGATGATGAACATGAACATGATAATGAAAATTTCATTTCATTTGTAGATGTTGAATGTAAGAGAAATTGCGGAAAATCCATTTTAGGTTACTTTTTACGCTTTCGTTTTATTTTTACTCTCTGGTTTGTCCTTATAATGCCTATTCATGTGATCAATAAATGTAAAAAAACAAACAACATGAACCTGAAAGTTAACAAGCATGCTATATTGATGCACAAGTCGATTTGTAATGATGTTTTGAGCGCAGTGATAGTGCAAATGTTTTTAAAAAATTGTTGGTTGCTCATAGTGAATGGCCGATTGCGTCACATAAGTTTTTAAGCTGCATTATTTGGCTGTTGGCGTAAATCCCCAAAAGCCTACCAAACTAACTGTTGCTGTAACTGCACGGTCACGATGCAGTCAATAAACTATGAGTGAGTGTTCATTAGTCATAAATTCTCATTCTGTGAAGTCAAGTTTGAAAACAGTTTACAGTTATGCCTGCTTTGTGTTTTGCAGAATTTGACAGTATGCATTTTCTACTGCGCTTCTGCAAATTGATTGCGCTTCACTTGTGATGATAAGCAGGTTTTGCAGAAAATGAAGGGTAAATTAACTTGGTAAAGCCAACACTTATCAATATGTCAAGTGTTGCTTGTTGTCACTCTTTTAATTGCTACTGTGACCAAAGCAATAAATCAAAATATAATTTCATCAGACTTTAGAGTATCCACTTTACTCCATACTCTGAATTCTCTGAAATGATTTATGTATATGATGACATTTGCTTTCTTGCTAAAAACTACATCTCCAGTAATGCTACTCTTGAGTCTTATCATTCAGACACAGTTTGTCCCAAGTTAGCACAAGTAATGGAAGAAAACAGAAAAAATATGCTTAAACTTTTTTCATCATTGACTGAAGAAGAAGAGAGTGTGCATTTAATACAAAAGCTGCAGTCGATAAGAAAATTGTTTTACACTCGAAAAAAGGAGAGCGAGGATAACAGAAATGAGATAAGCAGGCAATTTCTTCGCTTCGCTCTAGTAATAACAACACATTGCAATGCCAAACATGCT